>NDGM011061660.1:0-10660 GCA_002564305.1 Octomys mimax
AGGAGGATCACTATGAGTCTGAGCTGCATAGTGAGACCCTGTACCAAATAAATAAATAAATAATAAAAAAATAAAATGAAGGCTGTTAAGGGAGCCGTGGTGCCAGTAGAGAGAGGAAAAGTAGATGTTTTTCAGAAAAGATTGGAAGATTGAATAAGGCATTGGATGTGCAAGTTGAGGAAGTTCCATAGCCTGGCAAATAGAGTTGGCGCTACTGAGATTAGAAACATGAAGGCTGGCCAGATAGCTCAACGGACTAAAGCGCTTGCTCAGACAGAGCACAGCGGCTGGTGTGTGATCCCTAGTGTGCTGACCCTCCCCCCAGGGCACGCTGAGATGACAATTGAGACTGGGCGTGGTGGTGCATGCCTGTAATCCTAGAGCTAGGGAGGCTGAAAACAGGAGAATCACTACAGGTCTGGTCTACGAAGTGAGACCCTGTACACCTTGTAGACCCTGTCCTAAATACATTAAGAAAAGAAACATGGAGATGAGAGATAGTGCCACCACCATGAGTGCAGAGACCCCATTCATTGCTTCCTTACCACCAAGGAAAACTACATCTAGAGCAACCCAGGTATCTGGCCCATCCCTCTGCACCTCAGGAGGGGCAGCCAGTGCCTGAAGTGCCTCGATAGGTTAAAGGAACCCATGGTAAATCCACACTAACTAGGAGAAATTCTTTGCACACAAACTCTTTATTTATGATTGGTTCTGTTTTATAACTATTGACTTTGTTCCCATGGCCTAAAATACAAAGTTAATACCACAATTAATAGTCACCTCTATTAATAGCCACCACAGTTTGTCAATTTCTAAATTGTGCATGAGACTATCACTGCTGCTAACTGTACTGCTATAGCTAGGATGTCATATCTGTTGTAATCAGTTTTCTCTTGTGTAATAATATTGAGGAGCTCTGGGGTAATAACCTCACCATACCCTACACCAAAAGATTGGGGACCTCGCCAAACAGAAACCAATATCCCACTCTCAATTAATCGTAAAGATAGGATCTTGGGATAGACACAAACCAAGATTCTCCTATAAGCACAAGATATCTCGTGGAGAGGCCTTGATACTAATGATATAGCTACTTATAACCAAAACTCACAAGGATCATCATAGAAAACAAAATTAAAACAGTATTTTAAAGCAGAGCATGTCAAGACAAAGGAGCAAAATGCAATCTTAGAGTTCTAGCCCACCCAGAACAAGTCCAGGAGACAACTAGAAGAAATTGGAATTCATACACCTAAAATTTCTGAAACGATAGAAACTGAAGTAAAGAGACAACTCCAGGAGGCTAGAGAGGAAATCAAATCAGAAATAATCTCGCAGGAAAAAAAAGAAATGACAACCATAATGAAAGAATTGTTCAGCAAGTCTAATGGAGACATAGATTTAAAAAGCAGAGGAGCATAGGAAAATGATGGAAACTTTGAGTGAACAACGTAGAAATGAATTAGAACGCACAAAACAGATTCAAAGTGATATCCAGGAAATTAAAAATTGCATTGAAACCTGGCAAAACCACTTGAGTGGAACTAAACACAGATTTTCATACCTTGAAGACAGGATTGAAGCTAGCACTCACAAAATTATAGATCTCTTAAAAATAACAAAGAGGCCAATGAGATAGCCCAGTGGACTAAGCGCCTGCTTAGTCAAGTGCAGGGTCAAGGTTTGATCCTCGGCACCACATGCCATGATAGGCTCACCTCAGGGCATGTTGAGCAGACCACTGACTCAGGCGTGGTGGTGTATGCCTGTAATCCTAGCACTAAAGAGGCCGAAAACAGGAGGATCACTGAGTCCGAGCTACATAGTGAGACCATATACCAAAGACATAAAAACAAAAACAACCCCCCCCCGCCCAAGAAAAACAAGGATCCAAGAAATAACAATTCAGTAGCCACAAGATGAAGTAAAGAAACATTGGAGAGAGGAACCCTGAGCAGCTGAGGAGCATTTGTTTTGGTTATTGTGAGTGAGGGAGTCCTGTGGCCACACCGACAGCGATGGTCAGCACATGGGTGTGGGGTCAAAATTGTAGAAAGATGAACTGTGCTTTACAGTTAGAAATCTATGGATTTCCCTGTATTTGTGTTTCTCCTCTCTCCATTGGTTACAGACAGGAATTCCTGTGATCAAACACATTAGTATCTTTGCAGCAAGACATCAATATACACAGCAAATAGTCAATATCCATAGCAAGAGACATCAAGCGAGGGGACAGAAAGTTACCTGACAGTTTAGGTCAGGTTTTTCTGGCAAATGAATTTATGACAAATTTATGGGGAAAAACCTTTAGGATATTAGGGTTTTCTATTTTAGAACTGGTTGCAAAATTGTCTATCTTTACTATCTCATTTGATTCTACTATCAGCCACATTTGGGTTTACTGTTTCTTTTTTACAAGTCAAGAAACTCATGCACAGATAGGTTAATTAAAATGCTGAAGTCACATGATCAGTATTCAAGCCAGTCCATTTAAGAGAGGAGAATATTTCCAGAGGAAAGGAGAGGTAACAGAGTCAAGTGTCACAGACAGGTAAACTAAAATTAAACACAGGTGGTCTCACTGTGTGTGGGAGGGACTTTCAGGGATGTCTGTGGGGCTTAGGAGCCACTAGAAGCAATCTTCCCATCAGACTGCCTATGAAAGGATGGGAGAGATGGAGCCAAAGCAGAGAGAAGCAGTACGTGGAGAAGGTTATTTTAAAGGCATGTAAGTGGTGAAGAGAGGAACAAGGGGACAGTCAGTGACCTGAGGTCTCATTAGCAGCACAAGTGACTAGGAACCAGGGCCCTGGAGGAGGTGAGGGTTGATGTTGCTCCTTGTTCACAGAGTAGACAGAGGAGAAGGAGAGAGAACCAAGACAAGAACCTCAGGGTTGACGGAGTGACACACTCTCTCTGAGTCATCTGGGACTGGGAGGTGTGAGAGTGACTGAAGTGTAAAGAGAGAGGGGAAGGGCTGGGAATTGAAGATACAGTGGACTAGGGATGTACGGCAGGGCTGGCCACATTGGTTGGGAAGCCTTGAATTTGTAGTGCATCCATCTCAGGTTTTGTGATTCTCTCCCAGGAACCAGCAGCTGCACACAAGAACAGACTGCACAGTTGGGTCTGTTAGGTTGGGTCCTTGTTGAGCAGGTACAACTGGAGATTGGGTCCTCAGGAATTTGCGCCCAGAGATTCTCAAGGAATATGGCATTGGTCCTCAGTCTTGATGAGTATTGAAATTATCCAAGGAATTTAAAAAATGACTGCTGTTTATGTGTCATCTTCAGGAATTCTGATTTAGTTGGTCTGGGCGGTGGTCTGGACTTGCAGATTTTTGTCAACTCCCTGGGTGATTCTTATGTGAAGTCAAGATTGAGAGTTGTGACTCCTTGAATTTCCTACGCCTAAAGCAAGCTCAGAATCTGTCGTCACCAGGCTAGACAATTTTATAGCATAGTAACAAGCTGCAGACATCAGTGTTTTAACATAACAAGAGCTTTTTTTTTTTTTTTTTTTTTTTTTTCCATTGCCATAAGGTTTGCTGCAAATCTAGGTGACTCTTCTGAGCGGCTCTTCTCCTTGAATACCTTGGCATTTCTTAGTCACCAGGGCACAGGACCTCCATTCATATTTCGTTGATCCGCACTAGTAACAGAGGCACAACTAAGTTCAAGAGGAGGAAAAGGCAATGAGATATTGGTGAATATTAGTAGCGACCACCATCTACGTCAACGTTTACTGAAAATGAAAGAGATAAATGACTTTTGTATGCATTTGTACCATGTTGCCTGGCAGATATTAGTTTAATGATTCCCAAATAGGACCTCCTTTAAGGCTCATAACAGCCTTGATCAATAGGTACTTTTTAATGCCTGTTTGTCACAAGGTGAAATTGAGGTTAAATATCTTGCCCTAGCAGAGATGAAACTGAATTCTAGGCAATCTGGATCTACAGTCCAAGTATGGCATCTCGACAGAAAATTGCCTGTGTTTTGCTTTCACCTAGCTCCCAGGCTTTTGGGTTCAGGTCCGGGGTACAGTCCATATTTTCCTGCTGATGCTCTAGGGAGAGGTGCAGAGTGAGGTTTGGCAGGAGGAAATGGAATGGCTGGGTGTTGAGTGAACCACGCTGGGGACCAGCTTGCTGACTGACCTCTAGCCCTCACCTTTGTCCTTCCTTCTGTTCTCCGGGAGAACCACCCATTCAGCGTTTGCTGATCGCACCGTGGATCTGTACTAAATTAGCACAGAAATGGAGGCGCGAAAAGGCAGTCCCATTGAGAGACGTGGTTGGGTCATTTGTACCTAAGGGATCAATTTATCCAGGTATGTTTCTGGAAGTTGGTATAGAATTGCAACTACTATCAATGAAGCTACATTTTAAATCGTCAAAGGAGGAATGTTTAATGAAAGAATCCTTTGGGGGAACCAGTGCTAATTACAAATCATTTGTGAATAAATCAGTTTTTCTGAGGCTCCGCTTTGGCCTAGGCTCCCGTGAGGCAGGAAGACCCCTGCGGGGGAGTGGCTTTCATTCTGTTGGGCCTTTGGTGTAGGCCAGTACTTCTAGGGGCTGGACTCTTGGTTCTCATCGACAGTGGACAGTGCCACTCTAATCACCACACCTCAGGACACAGAAGAAAAGGATGAACGATTCTGCCTTAAGAGGAAATTTGTGTAATAAAATGAACAAGTCCACAAAACAAAGCCCTTTGTGCGGCATGGAAGTGCTTTCATTTCCTGTCTCAATCACCTGTTAAATCCTGTGGTTTGGCCATGATGTGTGGACTCTTTCTACAGGGAACTCTGAAATGCTGCCCTGGCACCTGGCTGTAATCTGCTAACTGGTTCCTGAGGACCAGTGTCCGGCGTCCGATGGTCCTGCTGCTGCTGCTGTGGTTGCTGCTGCTGTTCCATTTCCCTTAACTCTGTTTTGATTGGAAGCTGTTGTGAGTTATTGCCTTGGATTTCTTTCTCTTTCTGTGAAAAGGCAGTGATTGCTGGATGTTGCTATCAGACTAATCCAAGATCAGGCTATTTTCTATTATTTAGCAGGAGCTCTGGCTACTGGACCCTCTCAGTTCCAGACTCTTCCAGTCATCTTGGGTAAGGCACTTTCTTTTTCTAGGCCTCAACTTGTTCCTTTATAAAAATGAAAATTTAAACTTGAAAATGAAGAAAAGAGAGTAATGTAGCAATTTAGCACTTTACAACTACAAATTATTTTTTCACAATCATTTAAAATTGCCCAAAAGTTCTAATGCTGGGCAGACATTATAATGCTCTGAAGACAAAGAAGAAAAGATGTCCTTTTAATTAAATCTGCAGATAGAAATAAACGGGGATGTTCTACCAGTAATTGTGTGACTGTGTCTTAATGGAGTCGGAAAGACTTTCCTCTTTGGGAAGTGTGAGCTAATACACCCACGAAGGAGTGATCAGGAACAGGATATTTATACTGGATGGGAAATGCCGGCAAGCTGAGATGTTAAATCAATACCTAGAGGCGCGATGTGGGCAGCTGATGATGTGCAAGAGAAGATATAGATTGCAAATAGCCCCTGTTAATGATGACAACAGGCCTAGCATACATGCTCGAAGTCTGAAATAGCAATCTATGAAAAATAGATAACAAGTGTGCCTATTTGCTCCCTGCTTCAGTCAATGAATGGTGGATTAGTCGGGGTTCTTCAGAACACAGGTGGCATAAGACCGGCCAAAAGGGGGATTTTTTTAAAAAAAATTTAGTACAGGGTCTACAGGGTCTCTACACAGATGGGACTCATAGTGATCCTCCTATTTTCAGCCTCCCAAGCACTGGAATTACAGGTGTGTGCCACCATACCCAGTCTCAGTCACCATTTCAGCATGCCTGGAGGGCAGGACTGACATGACATTGCAGGGTTGGAACCCTGGTCCCTGTGTCTGCATAAGCAGGCGCTTTAATCCACTTAGCTATCTCGCCGGCAAGAAGGGGGAATTTAATTGTGTGTTTGAGGCGGGGTGGTGGTGGAGGTGTTGATTTCCCTCGCAGGGACGTCCTACCTAGCTGCAGGGAAGAAGCACTAAATTCTGAGGAGTACCCTGGCTTCTGCCTGTGGCCAACTAACCACACGCACCCAGCCTGTGCCGGTCTCCAGTTGTTTAACTGAAGACCCGCCTACATATTTAGAAGATGTCCTAGATTATATAGCAGGATAAGTTTCGCTTCAACAGCAGTGCTTCAGATACAAAGTTAGAATTACAAGTGTTATTCAACCCAATCTCTTATTTTTGGTTTTTCTAGAAGAAAATCTTAATATATCAAGCCTTTTTTTTTTGGTCAACCTATTCGGTTTGATGAGTTGCCCAGACTGTGGGTAGGCGGGCGGAAATTTCGGAGAAGAGGGAAAAATGACCCCAGGTAGAATTTGGATCTTGGCTCATTTAATTCTCTCTGACCCTAATCCACTGCGTGAGAAATCTCAGAGGGAGAGAAGAGAGATGAGAGACAAGGAGGGAGAGAGATTCTACTACATTAAGGGCAGTGGGAGATAAAAGAGGAGCGGGAGGAGGTGCACATTACAAAATCAGACTATGGGAGCGCAGGTCCTGAGGTAGGTGTTAGCCCAACCCCAGGCAGAGCTTTCCCTCTGCTTCTAGCAAATTGAGTTGATTCCGGAAGCAGTTAATCTCGCCTCTGGCCTGTTGTGACCCCAGCTAAGGGGCTGACTCCACCCAACAGAACTTTCCACCTCTCGGCTCCAGACTTCGCCCGCCCCCCAGCGCTAACCCTGCTGCAGTGCACGCTTGGTCTCCGCTGATGCCGCCCCTAGGCCATCTGTCCCCAACGGACCCGGGAAGAGCCGGCTCTGGGCTTCTCCAACTTGAGCGGGGTTTCTAAGACGGGATCAAGGCTCCGTCCTGGAGTGCCGGGTTCCCTAGCTCAGAGACGAGGACCCCCAGATTTGCATTTTTAACAATTTCTTGGTTGGTCTCCCACTTTGGTTCGGGGCCACTTCGAGATTCAATGCTTTAAGAAAAAAAAAAAAAAAAGGTGTCAGGGCTTGGGCCTCTTTTATTCAGTTTTAAAATATATTCTCGCTCCATATGAACATAAGCTTTCCCTGTTCCCTGTGGCAGTCCCTGGACAGTAGACTGCTTCGGTCGCTGCCACTTGTATCCCCGTTCCAGAAGCCCGGAGCGAAGGCTGTTCGAGGCGCCTCCCGCCCAGTCCCATCCCTGTAGGGTTTGGCCCTGTCTCCCTCGGCGCTGTCCAGGCGGCACCACCAGCCGCGCTCCCTTCTTCCTCTCCGGCAAACCAGGGGAAGCTTTTCAGCAACTTCGCAGCCAAGGCTTTGACCCCAGCGCGCCAGCCCCTGCCCGGGTGCGTTTCCAGGCGTGCGCAGCTCTGCGCTCCGGTTCCGGCTCTGGCTCGGGTTCAGGCTCTGGCTCCCGGGTGTGGGGTGGCGGCTCCTGCCGCCGTGAGCTCCAGCGCCGCGGCCTCGGCTCCCGGGCCGGAGGGGGGCGTCGCAGCGTCAGGTGGCTGCTCTGCGTCTCCGCGCGCCGCCCCGCCAGTCCCGACGCGGCGCTCAGCCTGGGCGGCAGCGGCAGCCGCGCACGCTGGCGCTGGCGACTCTGGGGCCGGGCTGCGAGGTGCCCCCCCCCCCCCCGCCCCCAGCCGCCCTCTCCTCTGCGCCCGCCTCTCCGCACGCTGGACTGGGAGCGTGCGCCGGCACCTCGGAGAGGCCACCGCCACTCGACGCTCAGCCGCACCGAAGTTGGGCTGCCCAGGCGGCGGGGACCCAGCTGCGCGACACGGGGTCTGGGGGCCCCGCCGAGGAAGCACCGTCCGGAAGGCTCGCTGCGCGCTAGGGGGCCTAGACCAGAGTGGCGCGAGCGCGTGCTTTCCCGCCCGACCCCGGGGCGCGGGCCAGAGGGAGAAATGCTGAGCCCGCGCCCGGGCGCCCGTCGCCGCGGCCGCAGCCCCAGCTTTAGCACCGGCGGGACAGCGACAGCGGGGGCGGCGCAGGCGCACTGTGCCCGGCGGAGCCTGCAGTTCCCGAGCCCCGTGTGCGGCACTGCCACAGTCTGGGCAGCGGCGGCCGGGGGAGCGCTACTACCATGAACTGCCTGGTGCTCCTCCCCAGAGCTGCTCATCAGGGTCGGGCTGGAGACACAGTCAGGGGACCCCGCCGCCGCCGCCGCGCCCCCTCTTCTTTCGGCTCGGTCTCGTCCACCTTTTCCTCTTCTTCCTGCACCTTCTCTTCCTGCTTCCCCCCCTCCCCCGCCGCGGATCCTGGCCGCTGCTCTTCAGACCCAGGATGCCGGGGGGCAAGAGAGGGCTGGTGGCACCGCAGAACACGTTTTTGGAGAACATCGTCAGGCGCTCCAGCGGTAAGGAGAGTTGCAGTTCAGCGCACCCCCACCTGCACCCCGCCCACGCGCGCCCCCACTGGCCCCATCCCGTCCCATTCTGGTCCCGAGGGGGGAGGGGGTGTGAAGCTGCTTTACCCGGAGGCTTCAGGTGGAAGCCGGACCCCTTTGGGGCAGGGGGCGGAGGGGGGGGGCTATGGAAGCCGGAAAGAGCAGGTGGAAGAAAGTTGGTTGAATCTCCTTCCCGGGAGAGGGGCAGCCTTCCCACCTGTCCAGACCCAGCTCCGAAGCCGGGGAGGGGGTGGGTAGAGGGTAGGGGTGTCAGGGAGCAGACTGGGATTCCCCTTTGAGGAGGGAATTCTTTCCTGTTCATCCTTTGTCCACCTTTTTCCTTAAGTAGGCTGCGGAGGCTGACCAGATTCTTAAATTAATCTCAGAAGAAGGGTTCCGATTGGGGATGGCTGCAAAAGTGGGGACTTGATCTGATTTAAATCTCCGAAAGGCTTTTTTTTTTTTTTTTTTTTGTTCTCATAGGCTCAGCTCAAAGGTACCTTGTGTAAAGGAGAGTAGTTGGAGTGGAATCTGAAAAAGAGACTCAGCACTTGAGAAAAGGGAAAGCAATTTTTAGGGCCAAATTTTGTGTTTAAAGTTTCTGTTTTTTAAATTTTTCCTTGTTGTACACTGGTCTATGTGATATATTCCACTTGGCATACGCAGGAGAAATATAAAAGTGAAGCAATAGCTACTGTACTTTTAATGTAACTGTGGAAAGAATTAAAAATAGCATTCTACTTTGCTGCTAGTATTAAGATTTTCTTGCCACGAAGTGTCTTTAAATGCCATTCACTTATGCATGTGCTTTCCAACAGTATATTTTAAAGTCTGTATCCTCTACTTGTTTTTAATTCTTGTATGCACATTTCAGCTTCATAAGCAAGATACGTTGAGTATCCTTTAAAGGCCCCCCCCCCCCTTTGGAGGCCTGTTATTTTGTTTGGAGGCCCTTGGCTTGTGGAACTATGAGAGATGGTACTNCATGTAGAATACAGTAGATGTTGGATCTCATTGGAAACTATGCAGTTCTACAATTTCTTTTTTGATTCATTGAAACAACATTTACTTGGGTGCCTTATGCAGCACATAATCTGTGGGTCCTTTGAATGAAAAGAAAAGAGTGATTAAGACACACCGTTTTCAAGAAACTCCTGCCTGGTAGGCAAGGCAGTGAAGAAGCACACGCACATGAAAATGAACAAACACTGTGCAGCGATGCTTTTCCTGAGTGAGTAGATTAGATTATAGCGAGTCTTAACTTAGGATCTCCCTTAAAATGAAGTTTGCAAAAATTTCCCCTTAGTTTGGGACTGTATGTATTTGAGCATCCTGAGGTGTTCTTCTTAAATCTTTGACTTGGTTATATGGTTCCAATTTGGGGTTTGGGTCATTATCTCTTTCCCTTTGGTCAGTTTCTGATGTTAAACAAGCCTGAGGCTGCATTGTTATATTTAGATTGCAAAAAATAGCTGGCAAGTTCTGGTCGGGCATTCCTTTTGATACCTGTAGTATTAGCCATTCCAGTGTGATTTCGTAGTTTTTAGTTTTTATGATATAAAATATAAATTCGTAATGGTAGCTGTTTCAGTACTCTCTTGTATTGATATAATTCTAGATCTAGAATACAAGGGAATATTGTTATTAAGACGATTAATGGTTGGAGAATTTTAAAGTCATTGGAGCCAGCTATGTGAGACACATGAGTCTTCAGTTTTCTCATCTTCTTGATTTTTTCAACTCCATGTAATGAGAGGACTTTCCACAAAAGGCCTTTGAAATAAAACCTACAGGCGGTGTCTTGTTCTGTTTGGTAAGGAGGAAGATACTGAAACAACACAGCATACTAAGAATCCTGTGATGGGAGCTTATTACACAGCGTCTTTGGTTGAACCTTCTTACACAGACTGGAATGATGAACTCAAGGTTAGAATGTGTTTTATTTCAGGCATAGCCTGAAATTAAGGTTCACCTTATGTGGCCGGAAATACTTGCTGCTGGGGCTCCCATTGTACATCTGCTATCCAACTTAGTGAGTGTTTTATCTTTCGTACACTTCATAATCATTTTATTGGCTTCAGTGTTGCGATGGATAAGTCCAAGCCGAGTGAAACACAATTCTTCTGTGTCGGCATTTGAAAATTGCCTGTAATAGTCCTTAATGAACTTTGAACAGCACCACTTAAAACTCCCCAGGTTTGTTTTAAAGACATTAGTTATTTGAAGACATATATATATATATATA
>NDGM011061669.1:0-20096 GCA_002564305.1 Octomys mimax
GCAGAGTGTTAATTATTGAATCTGTCCTAGCAATTTGTTTTGAAACTGTCTAATTGCTATTTGTTTATCAATAAAATTCTGAAAAAAAGAATAATAAGATAATGTGTGCTTTTCAGTGATTTATTTGATAATGGTATGGAGATGTATTAGAAATGATAGAACAGAATAATGTTTGATTAGGTAATCTGTTTCATGGGGATTTATTTATTTCATTTATTTATTTTTTGTTCTTTTATTTTTTTACAGTATTGAGAATCGAACTTGGGACCTTGTACATGCCAGTCAGGAGCTTATGCCCTGAGATGTCTCCCAGGCCCTTCATGGGAATTTATTCATTTGGATAAAACTAATGAAATTTCAAATAGATTGCCCTTAGAATGCAGGGGTAAGGAATTATTTTTTTTTAAGTGTGTGTGTGTGCATGTGTCTCTGTGTGTGTGTGTGTGTGTGTGTGTGTGTGTGTGTGTGTTTTCTACAGATTCTCTGAAGGTTCTTAAGTTATGACTCTGAGGCCAACCCCAAATTCACCATTTTCTACACTGATTTGTGGTATTGCCAGATTGGATTTGTGGATCATCTTTCATCTTTGCCCACTGGCTTTGTGCTAGGTTGTTTTCATGTGGGCTACCAGAAAGTGAAGGAAAGGCACAAGGGACACAAAAGGCTGTTTTGCCTGTAGCTTGATCATTGATTGTAGCAGCTGCTTTGGACTTGTCTGGATTCCATCCTCAGATTTTTTACTAGCCTCGTGGTGACATGAAGATCACCAAATGGCATCTGTACATTGTCTGTGTACAATGACTGAACTCCTTCTCCAGTCTTGTACAGTTTGCTGATCCAAAAGTTTCTTCTTACCCTTCCAACTGGATATAAAAACCACTCTCCGTCCTAATTTTGTCAGTGTCATATCAGTTTGCTGGTGTGTCGACTTACAATATGTTTATTACTGGATGTTCTTATAATGTATTTTTTCTATTAAAATAACTACAACTCATTTTTCCTTGCTACAGTTTCTATTAAATGCAACATTGAAACTTTGTTCTCATAATATGTTAACAATTGCAGAACGAGTCCCTAGGAATGAGTCAATTGACAGAGCATTAAAAGTCAAATGATATATAATGTTTCTTTATATCATGTAAAATTCCTTGTGCTCTCAGAATAAAAGGTCTTTGCTTGTTTTAGACAGAAGTGCTTATTTTCTTTGAAGTTCATTTACATTTTTAATTTTTAATAGGAGATATGTGTTAGAACACATAAGTATTGTGTAAACCTAGAAGTTAGGTTTCTTTTATTTAATATCAAAAGAAATATTTGAGATATATTAATATTCTTAATAAAAGAGTTGTGTTTTCAGAAAGTGTCTCTCCCTAAGTCCATGTGTTGAAACACATGGAGAACTTTCAGGGAATGGGGACCAGTAGGGTGATTTTAGGTCAATGGGCATGGGCCCCTCGAGGAGATTATGGGATTCCAATCTCTTCCTCTATGTTTCACTTCCCGAGGGGAGTACTTTATCCTCCATGTACTCCAATTAATGCTATGAGACAGGCGGCTGCAAAGTGCTACCAGGTAATTGTCTAGAATCTCTAATACATGAACCAAAATACATTGTTTTCTTTACAGAGTATTCTCTCTTATATTTTGCTGAAGTTAAGAACAATCACTAGTCGTGGTGGTGCACATCTGTAATCCCAGCACGTGGGAGGCTGAAGCAGGAGGATCTCTGTGAGTTCCAGGCAAGCCTGGGCTACAAGTGAGCTCAAGGCCATGCTGAACTGCGTAGAGAGATCCTGTCTTTAAAAGAGGAAAAGAATTTAAAAATAGAATAAAAGCTAATGCAAATTGTTAGTAACTATAAGCATGACAACTATTTGAGAACTTCTGAGTGATTTGCTAGAGTTTTACACCAGAAGAAGTGCAATAAAATCAAAGAGATAATGAGAAAATAATTCGATCGTATAATGTACAACGTTTTCACGTCATATGAAATTCAGAGTAAAATAATGCATGTATTTCAGGAATGTGATTTTTCATCTAAAGACATTTCCAAAGCTAATTGGGTGCCCATCTGGAAAGTTTGTACCCACTTGTTGTTTGGGCATGTTTCTTTATTCTTTATACATATAAAAGTATGATGTGAAAAGTTTGATGTGAAATAAAAATGTTTGAACATCATGTGAGGCATATTTCAGCAAACACACAGAAGGCCCTCAAGTGTGCCTCAGGGGAATGAAGATTTTAAGGAATTTCGAGAGTATAAAATATTTTTTTAAAAGACTTCCTCATGATTATCTAAATTTGGTTTTGGGAAGGAAAAGGTGTTGAAGCTTATTTCAGTCTGCATATGGCAGCTTGTCTGTACAGCTGGTTCTTTAGTAAAAGGAGCACCAAGGTCATTTTAATGTTTTTCATTCTTATAGAAGTTATATTTTGGCTCAATATGTGTCATGAATCAAAAATTGTGTTATGCTGGTCAGAATAACCCAGGCAGAAGGATGGCAATTTTTTTTTTAACTAAGCCATTAATTTTTATGATTTAAAATACTTAAGCTAGGTCTACTTAGATCATCTCTCTCTTTCTCAGGCTTTTAATAGCAACAAGCGAGGCAAGAAACTGTCCCTTTGACTGGTGTCCTGTGTAAAGCATGGGTGGTAGTGGAAAATGTATACAAGTTATAAGACAGAAAAAGTGGAATTTGAGCTAGGGGGATGCTACTACATTGTCTGAGGCTTTCTCTACAGGTAACTGGTACACGTGTTTGAGATGTGCGGTACTAACCAGACAACCTGCATTCTAAGATTGCTGCGAGAGCTGGAGGTGTAATAGCACACACCAAGCAATAGGAGGAGACCTTTAGCATCCAATCTTATCCATTTTGAGGAGCAGATAGGCATAATCTTCTCCAACAGCACAGGGAAGAGGAGAATGCTGCCGTAGAAGTGGGTCAGGGCCTTCACTTTTTTCCACTTGGCTCATGTTATGTAGCGCTTAACCTATTTATCTACAGGAGGGCTGCAAAAGTCAGCATATGAATTATTGAAATTAATACAAATAATTCATTCTGAACACCTAAGGATTCCATTGACCTAATTTCATTTGTTAGATGGGAATATATTCATGAGATTAAAGTTTATACAGGAGTGTGCTTGAGAATATATAACTAGGGTTTAATAATTTTAAAAAATATTCTGAGTTTGCTGAAATCTCCTCTTACAAATTTTTATCTTAAGTGACCCAAAAAGATTAAAAAATGGCACTCTTAGATCTTTCATGAATTTACAATAAACCGAACTTTAACAAACATTTATTGAGTTTCTATCAACATATAAGAATATGTATTTTTATTAGTAGAAATTGAAAAGAAGTCATATTTTTTTAATTGCTTATTTTTATTAGTACATGTTTGTGACACATAATGAACACATTCATTGTGGGGAATATATGTATATATCATAACTTGTTATTTTCCCATTTTATACATGTTATTTCCACTTGCTTGATGTGAAGTATCTCAGTTGAACTAAAATAGGTATTTTTATGCCAGAAAAAGTTTGTAGTTCTGTACTTTACAAACCTCACACATAACAGAAGAGTGTTAAGGTCATGTAGTATGTGAGCAATTCTGTAAGGGAGAAAAATATTATACAAAACAAAACAAAGTGAAACTAACTAAAATGCAAAATACAACATACAAGCTCTTGATCGTGTGCTAAGATTTAAAATTTTACAACAATAAAAATGTCTTGATAGCTCTTTATGTATTTCATAAGTTTTGGGGTTTTTTATGGAAGAAATTTTCCCTTCTTATGGTTGATCATGTTAAGAATTCATAATGGTTACTACCCCACAAATGTAAAAATTGACTGGACAGAGAGGTAAGCCAGCTTCCATTAACGCCCTATCATGATCCATAGATACAAAATAAAAATTCTGATACAAGGCTTTGGGATTCGGGCAGCTTTGTGTCAATGAAGTGTTTTAGCATTCTTTAAACTTATTTACATTCTATAAAATATTTGATAATAGTTGATGATGTAGATTATCAGATTTTTGTGAATTATAAGTTTACAGCTAGGGAACTAGTTTGCTATTGAAACTAATAAGCCAAGAGCAAAATTGTTTAAAAGAAAAAAAAAGAAGTTAGGAGGAGGCACACATATAAAACGATCCTTGATTTTTTACAAATATGGTACTTCCCAGGACTGTGGAAGTTCATTTTCATTAAAAGATTCTGGATCAAGCGTCTGGACAAAGTATGTTATATTACTTCACTTTTTGTATTAAAGTCAACTGTAGATGGAATGCCAATTCAAATAAGATAGGTAAGGCCTGGCCAAATAGCTCAGCAGACTAAAGCGCCTGTTGAAGAAGGCTCAGGGACCAGTCTTGACCCCAGCATGCCATGCCAGCCCCACCTCCAGGGTGTGCTCAGACAGCAGCCGAGACTGGGCATGATAGCACTCTCAGCACTTGGGAAGCTGAAAACATAAGGATCACTATGAGTACGATCTGTGTAGTGAGACCCAGTGGACCCTGTACTAAAATATATAAAAAAGAAAGAATGTAGCAAAGGAGATAGGCAACCATCAAGACATTTTCTTTGACTATACATTAAGGGAGAAATTTTTGTTTCTAAATTTTAAATAAGATCCAACCCAAAAAGCCCAGAAAATTTTTTTAATATATTTTTAATTTTATGGAAAAAAGTAAAACAGAAATTCATTCAAAAACAGTAGAAATAAAGATAGTTAACACATTGCATATTTTTACTTTCACAGTAACTACTCAGAGTATACAATATAGGCATAAAAATTCTCTAATCGATATTAGCATAAACCCACCTTTTCAATCTTGTCAGTGGACTAAGAGACACTATTAGAATAGCTAACTTGCATTATTTTCCCTTTTCCATTCCTTTCTTTACTCTAATCCTAGTTCATTTTTCTTTTTAAACAATTTTTTAACTATTGCACTATATCAATTGTACATTTTTTAGCTTATTTGCTCTTTCAGTTTTTCACACCAAGGAGATAATATAATGTTTAAATATGTGAATCTCATTTATTTCACTTATGAATATAGTCTCAATTTGAATCCATTTACCTATAAATGTCTCAAGTTTATCCTTCTTTATCATTCAGTAGTAATTCCTTGTATAACAATGACACATCTTTTTAATCCATTAGTTGGTTGATGGATATTTGTGTTGTTGCCAAGATTTGTCTGTTTCAAATTGTGCTGCTATAAGCACAAGTTCACATACATTACTGCTTTCATTTCTTTTGGGAAAACACCCAGAAAATGAATAGTTGGGTTCAATGTGACCTATAATCCTATCTTTTTGAAGAATCTCCATACTAATTTCCACAGTGGGTGTACCCACAGTCTGCATTCAGGTCAACAAAGGAAAAGGTTTCTTTTTTGTCTACAGCCCCTAAAGAGTTTGCTGTCAGTTGATTTCTTGAAGATAGACATTTTTTTCTGGAGTAAGGTGGAATATCAAGGTCGTTTTGATTTGCATCTCTCA
Source organism: Octomys mimax (assembly GCA_002564305.1). Taxonomy (NCBI): domain Eukaryota; kingdom Metazoa; phylum Chordata; class Mammalia; order Rodentia; family Octodontidae; genus Octomys; species Octomys mimax. The sequence continues at coordinate 5,532 of NDGM011061669.1, forward strand.
AATGACCAATGATCTTGAATATGTTTTCACAGTTTTATTTGCTGTTTTTGTTTCTTCATCTGAAAACTGAATGATCAGTGGAACACATTAAAAGATATAGACACAATTACAAACACACTAAGCCAAACATGTTCATTGTAAGATGGATAGCCCTTTGAGCAAATGATGCTATAAAAACTGGCTTCCCACACACTGAAGATGCAAACTAGACTCATGTCTGTCACCATGCACTGATGTCAAAATAGGTCAAGGACCTAAATATTGAAATAGAAATATTAAATCTATTGGAAGAGAAAGTAGGTAAAAATCCTGAAATACAAGTAAAGGTTCAGAGTTTATGAACAAAACCCAAACTGAATAGGATATACTTCAAAGAATGAACAACTGGGATCTCATATTACTAGAAAGCTTTTGCCTAACAAAATAAATTATCAACACAGGGAAAGATAGCTCACAGAAAGGGAAAAATTCAGTCAATTGTCTCTCAGACAAAGGACTTCTATGTAGAACACACAAGAATTGAAAAATGTTGGAATCCCAACCTAAAGACACACCTCAAAAATGAACATCTGAGATGGTAGCCCAGAAAACTGTAATCGTGAAGAAAATGGCTAAAAACTTGCAATGAATTAAATTTAGACTATTTTGTTAAATCAAAACAGGACAACATCTCTGTGTGGATGGGCAATCACTGTGGTGATAGTGTTGTTCCTACAACTAGTGGCTTTGTTTTAGCCGAGACACACTGACAGAAATATCTCAGCTAACTTTTAGTCTCATACACTCCCTAAGGAATCTCAAGGCAGCTGGCTCTTAGGCAATTCATGTCGGACCTGTTTGCAGCCAGATTTCTTAGCATCTGTGATGCAAAAATGGAAGGTGTTCAATTAAACACAGAGAATTACAAACCACATTAGTAGCAGAGAGAGTTGCATTTAGAATCTTTCATCATTTGGTTATATATGTTCTTTCTACATTACCTCATGTATTTTTTCCTCATATAACTTGTCAAGTCACACACATGAAATAGTGCTCCATTAGAAATTGCTAAGTAGGGGCCAGGGAGATGGCTCAGTGGAATAAGCACTTCCTGGCCAGTGCAAGGGCCTGAGTTCAATCCCCGGCTCTGCCAAAAAAAAAGAAATTGCTGAGCTTCACCTTTAACTAAGACCTTTTGGGGACGTTTGGGTATCTTCACATTAAGCATTTTAAGTAAGTCGTATAGTAAAACACGAAAAAAATAGCTTAAAATGATCAATATATATTGATCATTATTGGCTATATATAATATATATTGATCCTTATTGGCCATATGTGTGTATATATATATATATATATATATATATATATATATATATATATATTTATTTATTTATTTAGAATAAGAGAGAGCCAATAAACAGTAAAAATGTAATTCAACTCCTACAGTGATTGAAACAGCAATGCAAAGTAACCAGACACTAAATAGACAAACTCAAATGAAAAAGTATGAACTTACTGAGTTTGACAAAGGACTGAAGCACTGACAGTTCTTCTTCTTCCTTTTTTTTTCTGTACTGGGGACAGAACTGAGGACCTGTACTTGCCAGGCAAGTGCTTATTCTACTGCGCCATTTCCCTGGCCCTCTGACAGTTCTTCTGTACTGCAAGGAAACAGAAGATGTAAACTCAGTGTTATAGTGTCCTGGAGAAACTGAATAATATACGTGCTATGCTTCCTAGATGTGCTTTTATTGAAATACAAAGAACTTAAATAAATACATATTCACACCACAAAGGACTCTACTATTCATAGCAGTATAGCCTTTTGTCAGGTAGCATCATTTTATTTTATTTTATTCTATTTTATTTTATTTTTGTACCTGGAATCAAACTCAAGACCTTGCACTAGCCAGCATGGACTCTACCACTGAACTCTATCCACAGACTAGTAGATAGCATTAGAAGTAATTTGATAAGAAAATGGACCAATATATTGTGTTCTATTCTTTATTATTTTTTAAATTTATTTATTTATTTATTTATTTATTTATTTATTTATTTATTTGGAACAGGGTCTGGCTACACAGCTCAGACTCATAGTGATCCTTTGTCTCAGCATTCCCAGTGCTGGGATTACAGGTGTGCACCACCATACCCAGTTTCAGTAGCTGGCTCACATAGGACTGGCACAGCAAGCAGTACTGGCATGCGTGTCCATGTCCTTGTCCTTGCCAGGAAGTGCTTAGGCTGAAGAGCTAGCTCCCTGACCCATATTGTGATATATTCTTACATGAGTAATTCTGTACTCAAATGAAGTTGTGCGATTACAGTAGTTGACACATTGTGTCAACTTGAGAAGCAAAAATCTTAACTAAATTGGCTTAGCAATTCCAGACCCTAGGGTGTGGAAGCCCCTCCATAGGACCTGGAGGCCCTGCCCTAATGTGACTCAGCACAAAAAGGATACAAAAAGGACTGAGGAAGGTTCATCCTCATTACTTCCTTGGAGGAGCTCCAATATTTGTAGTCAAGGTGGAAGGAAGGAAGAGAAGCTTTGCAAACTCCACAGCTGCTGCCGCTCCCCCTCCCCTGCTAGTCACTTAACAACTGCCCCCTGCCATGTGCTACGCTGCCTTGGAGCCAGCCAAGTGCAGACTAAAACTTCCACAAACTGTGAGCTAAATAATCCTTTTCTTCCTTAATTTTCAGTGTTGGGTATTTTTCCCAGCCAGTAAAAAGTAATGGAGACAATGATACAAAATAACATGGATGCAAACTCACTCAGGTAATATTAACAAAAATTCTAGAAGCCAAAAATGTGTCCTGGTTTCAAAACAAAAAGCATATATTCTTATGCTGTAGGTATGAGGATATGCTAGTAGGAAAGCATGACTATAGTAAATGTAGGAGATGTTTACCATGATAGTAACATTGTATTTCTCATTTTGAATTGTAGTCCTGAGCTTCTAAGACTTTATCAACCTCTAAGCTTGTGATTTGCAAACCTTTCGCTGTTAATAAATTGTGTTTTATTTTACTTAAATGTAATTGCAGTTTAAATCTGTTAAAATAAATTAACATTTGTTTTATAAAAGTAGCAGAAAATTTTAAGGAAGAAGGTGGCCCAAAGTTTTGCTTGTTGTTTCAGCTACTCTCCTTTATAGAAGAAAGGGCTTCTGACTTGTCCTCTGAGGGTCCCTACAAGCAAATGTGAGCTAATCTGAATGAAATGAACCTCTAGTAAGCTGGGCAAAGATGTCATTATTTACTCTCAGAGAAGACTTTGCTGGTAACCATCAATGGATTGGCTTTACTAAAAAACTGTCGAGGGTGAAGTGTGGATTCATATTTTTACATTCATTGTTTTGCCGCTTAAAATGATATACAACAAGGATGCAATCTTTGTTTGACCACTATCAACAGTGTCTATGCTTTTCAAATGTTTTTAAAAAGTCAAAGTAGATTTATTCTAGTTATTATTAACAGGAAAATAATTATTTGCAGCCAGAGAAATACGATAATATAAAGAATTCCTCTTTTCCTGATATAGCAGCCACACAAAAGAACCACAATTGTTGGCCAATATTTGACCTTGAATCTTTTTGTTTGTTTTTGAGACAGACTCTCACTATGTAGCCCAGACTGGCCCTAGACTCTTTGAGACCTTCCTGCTTCAGGAAGAGTGTGCTGAGATTACCACACTGACCCACCCCAGGGGTCAGAGCCTTGATTCATATGTATGGAAATGTAGGACATTCAGATGGCTCTTGTTTCCATGTTAACCAGCAGAAACCACTGTTCTATGTGAAACACTGGGGGATTTGACCACTGTGTGTGTGTGTGTGTGTGTGTGCAGGGTCTCACTATGCAGCTCAGACTCATAATGTTCTTTCTGTTTCCAGCCTATCTGGTGCTGGGATTATAGGCACGCACCACCACGCCCAGACTCTATTGCCATCTCAGGGTGCCCTGGGGGTGGAGGTGGGGGTGGAGTGGCACGTGGTGCAGGGATCAAACCTTGTCCCCTGCGCTTGCCTAAGCAAGTGCGTAGTCCACTGAGCTCTCATAGGCCCGACCACTTTGAGTAACAAAGAAAGTAGATACAGCAATATGAAAAATAATAAAATCCCATCATTTATATTAAAAAACTTGGAAAAGGCAAAAGGACATTTAACAATTGATAACTTATATGGCGATATTACAAATGGAATATAAAACATTGTTAAACTCTAAATATACTTTTATAAACATAATTTTCATAATTAAAATTGAAGACAATGATTCATAATTAAATTATAGAAGACAAAGGAAATTATGGAAGACCCAGTAGAACAGGCACATGCACAAATACGAAAGAGACTATGTGGCAAGTATGAATCACAAGGCGTTTGAAAAGCAAAGACATCCTTCACTAAAGCCATCCTTCACTAAAGAACATACCATTCTGACACGTGTTAGGATACGATTCTGACACGTGTTAGGATGGCAGGTAAGACTTAATTCTTAATTCAGGACCATCACAATAGTTGTCAGAAATACTACAGTAGAGGAAAGAGATCGGTCTCAATTATGAACACATCAACAAGTAGAATTCACAGCCGACAAGTAATTAAGAAGGTTAGTGTGTGAAAAATTACTAAGAATATTCAATTTAAGGAGTTTTTATTGGGATTACTAGATGGACAGCTTACTGAAGGCATTCCAGAACAATTAGGAAGGGAAAAGCATTAGAAAATTATAAAAATTAATAATTTTGGACAGTGCTTTTGCTTTACTAAATTTCTAGCTACTGAGTTTTAGTAGACACTGCTCTTTCTATTTGAAATAGAAAGTATTGTAACATAATTTTAAGATTAAATGACAAATTTCCACGAGTCTTACATGGAATAGAAAATCAGACAATTATTTTTACTTTACGAAAAAATAATACCAAATTTCATAACAAAATAATAAGGAAAAAGTACGGTGTATCATTATCTCCCAGGAAGACGACAGTGCTGCCTGACATCATGACCCGTAAGAGATTATTTGACATGCAAAAGTTTTACAGTGGAGTTTATTTCCATAAAAATTGTTTATAAGCATTTCAATGAAGAAAGACAGTATGTGTGCTAAAAGTGAGAGATGGAAAGAGAGAGAAAGGGAGACAGAGACAGAGAGACAGAGACAGACACATGATAAAAGGAACTTCTTTAAACTGGCCTTCAGTAATGTGGGGGTGATAGATATACATGGATAGGGGGTATATTCTAGAGTCTCATTATTACCTGGCCATTTTCCTTTGTGATGAGGATTTCACCAGTGTTTCTCATTTCTGCTCATTACTTGTTAAGAATATAGCAAGAGAGCTCTAACAGACTGAAGTTTGCTATTTCCAATATGTTGAAAGCAGAAATTTGATTTCCTGAGTGTAAGCTTTAATAAATCTTCTTCAGGTCAGGCTGTGCTTAAATTATTTTTTCTGCGCATACACTTTGTTAGGAAAACTGAAATGCTGTGGGTTTTATTTTCAAAATTATTCAATTATTTCTCTCTCGATTGGAAACACGAGGACATTTCACCATAAGAACATGATATACAGCCTGGTGGTAAATCATAAAAATGCAGCTATTCTGCAGTGACAAGGTCTTCTTGGAGTGTTTATCTTGTGGACTTGTCCTTCTGAGCTTCCAGCAATGACTCCACCACAGCTTAGGTTTTCTTACCACAAGTCATGACTCTCAGTATTGAAGTTTCCCTCTTTAATTTAAGGGACAACAGTCTCTTATGACCTCATTTCTCTATGATAGCATAAATTATTATTGATTCTTAGTTTGCTCTTTTTTAAGTTGCTGTTAGGAAAGTTATAAGTCAAAGATAGTGCATTTAACAAAATAAATATAGATGGCTGCTTGCCTGAGAGTATGATTTTTTTTAGTTTGTACAAAATTCTGCAATCAAACAATAAAAGAATAGCAGTAGCTAGTGGTAGCTTCCAACTATTACACTATGTATCATTATCTTCAAAGTAGTTACTCAAGGCACAAGACAAACAAAAAGATTCTAATAGAAAAAAACCCAAACATAGTAACAGAGAAGTGTCTTTGCTACCATCTAAGATAAACCAGTCCTACAAATGAAACAAATTAGATATTTTTGAAACAATGAAATATGTAATTTGGGGAAGTACTTGAGGTTCATCCTGTTTATCTGTTATATTCTAATATAAGAGATCATGAAATATTGCAGCAGGTGTGTCTGACTTATTTTACTTACTATTAAATTATTTACTTAATACATTATGTCCTCCAGTTGCATCGATTTACCTTACCAACCTAAGTGTAGCATCTTTCAGTGTAGTACTCCTTTGTGTAATATCCACATTTTCCTTATCCACTCATCTTTTGAAAGCTATACATGTTGTCTTTAGTATTTGCTCTTACAAATTGTTTTCTATAAACATTAGTATGTATGTATCTTTTTGATATATCGATTTTAACTATTTCTGAAAGATATCTAAAAGATGAAACTTTTTTATGTGAGCACATATACAGTAGATTTTTAGATACCATGATAGGTATCTCTGAATTGCTTACAATGGAAAATATTAATTTCTCACCAGAAAAATTATCCTATTTAGATGAAACAGCATCATTAGTTTACTCATCATTAAATTTACTATTGTAAGTTATCATCTTCTTTCTGTACATACTATGAGTTAATTCACTTCTTTTGTATACCTACAATTTTTGTGTATCGGTAATTTTGTGTTTTTCTGTCTTGTAAGTTTAGGATGAAATAATTTTAGATATTGCCTATAATTTAGACAGAGAACAAGGAAATCTCAAATGTCACATAGTTTAATTTGTTTTCATGTTTCTCTTTCAAGAATGCATTTCTCTGAGAATATCTTGGTAATTGTTCATGTCATGTTCGATTTCCTTTTTGAGCTTAAAGATAAACAATGATTTACTGGGGGTATGTCTTTCAGGCCTAAGAAAATGAATATACTGCAACATGTTGACACAAAAGATGAATTCTCCTCTGCTGGTACTTCTGACCAGCTTCTAATCTTGCTCTATAATTAATTAGCTGTCAGATCTGTTAAACTTCCATGAAGAGACACCACAGATGCCATGGCAAATTGTTCTTGAAATTAAGATCAGAGCTGGGAATGTTTCTCAGTCTGACCTTACAATTCTCTTTATTGATTTTTCTGTCATTTTCACCTGTTAAAAACAGAAAGAAATGGAAATAGTGCTTTATTTGGGGATGTATGATGTAACACTGAAGAAATAATTTATCATTAATCTCTATATCACACACACACACACACACACACACACACACACAATCTCAAGTGCTCAAAACTGAATTTATAATATGAATGTACTGCAATGGATTTTACAGTTTAAATAACACATATTTAAAATGAATTTGTAAAATGAGGTAATGAAAAATTCCAATTGCACAAATAATTGAAGCAATACTTTATAGCTTATCATCATTCTAACTTACATTAACAATTTTTTGTTATCCATTAAAAACACATTGATTTAATGTTTTGAGAAACCAATTTAAATTTTTAACATGTCTCATGTGAATCTGATAAATTTTTCAAGTCCTTTGAGAGTTAAAATGTTTTCTTTGGCATGGAATAGACTAATTATAGATTATTTTTTAAAAAATCCTTTCCAGAATGTTGTATTCAAAGACAAATTAGAAGGCACAGTATCACACATTCATGTTTATTAATATATGACTAATTTTGATAACATATTTTAATTTTAAATTCTTTATTTTTATATCTAGTGCAGCGTCTACAGGTTACAGGCTCTACAGTGTCTCACTACACAGATCGGATTCATAAAAATTCACCTGTTTTCAGCCTCCCAAGTGTTGCGATTACAGGTGCGCGCCACCACTCCCAGTCTCAATCCCTATCTCAGTGCACCCCAGGGGCAGGGCAAGCATGGTATGCCCAGGATAAAACCCCAGCTACTGTTCTCTGCCTAAGAAGACACAGAGTTTGCTGAGCTATAGGCTGGCCCAAATTTTAAAGTATTAAATTATTTTTTCTGCATGAACACTACACATTAGAATGATTTGATATCAATAAAATATTTCTATAATTCTCATTTTTAATTTTACAACTACACATCTGTATCAACTATAGTGCACAAATGAAGCAGGGCAAGAATAATAAGATCAAAATATTTCACTGTATAATTTTTATAAAGGTATTTCAGTATAAAGTAATACCTTCTGCATAAATATTGGCCCTTTTAAATTTTTTTATTTAAAATAATGTGTCGCGTTTAGATTGAGCAAATTTTTTGATGAAGTATAACTTCATTCTTACATGTGATATCAAGTACTGAATATTTTCCTTGCTCACTAAACAACAATATATTATATTTTTAAGTTTTTGATTTGTTCTATATATTCAATGAAGAATACTAAATTACTAAATAATCCTTTCATCTTCACAGGAGTACTGAGCTTGGTTTTGTATTTTTAAGGATACACTTCCCAAAAACAAGTGCAATCAAAGCATTCTATTGAAGACACAAATGTAAGATTTCCATGAAAAATAGCAAAATTGCCCATATAGGCTGGGTATGGTACACAAAGACTCAGAAATGAACAAGAATGTACTGGGCATAATTTCATGTAGCTTTTTCCTTGAAAACATATGTAAAAGGAAAGCAAGAACATATATATCAGAGTGAGATTTTCAGTCAATGTCTGATTTTGAAGAATCCAAGCTACAGTTTGCCAAAGAAGTTCAAATTCTAGATTTAGTGAGAGTAGTGTATCATTTTAGCATATTTAAAATGTTTTAAATAAAATCTATCATTCATTTATTTTTTTTTAAGCATTGATTTTACTCTTCCATAAGTTTTAGCCAAAGAGAAGATGATTCCTCTTTGGAAGAATCTAATATCATCCAAATCCTCAGATGATGCCACACATGTCTAGAGAAGTTGTTATCCAAGCAGTATAAAATAACTACAAAAAATCACACACACATACACACAAAGACACACACACACACAGAGAAAAAAGGTGAAACAGACTCTGATAAGAACACACACACACACACACACTATATATATATATATTATTTGGTTTAACTCTACTTTTATTATTGGTACATGAATAAAGATAAAAATACAAAGCTCCACTCAGGTTCATTCATTTGGCATAAAATTTAGAAATACTATTCATAATGAAAATTGCAAACATATCTCACAATATTGTTAAAGTGAATGCACATATATATGTATAAAATGCACGAGTTAATCATAAAAATAATTGAGGCACATATACTTATAAGCATGAATCTCATAAAAACATCCTTGAGGAAAATTATGAGTTGTAGACTAATAGTATAGTGGTGTTTGTTTGTATACAAATTACAAATACAGAAAATAATGTAAATATATAGTGATAAAAGCATAAGAAAAAAATTTCTATGGTTAATACAGTACATGTAGATTTTGATCAACTCTGGTGTACCATGAGACAAGATAAATTTCTAGAATGAAGTATCACAACATCTTCAAAATATTAGTAACACTTTCTTATCAAATATTTAATAATGCATAATTCCTGTTATTCTTGTCTTATTCTTTTTTTTTTTTTTTTTCGGAACCGGGGGTTGAACTAAGGCCCTCGGGCTTGCCAGGGAAATGCTTATTCTGCTGTGTTTTATTCTTAATGCTGTACACATATAATTACATCCTCCTGCATATGATGATGTATTCTGTCCAAATATGATTTTAAGAAATTTATTATAAAATTAGACAAATTTAAGTTAAACAAAATCTGAAATAAGGTGTATTTTAGTGTTACTTTTATTGGAGGAAATATAATTTAATAGATTTAATTTTCTTATTTTATTGAGGGGAAATATTGAATATTGGTTAATAATGGTGATGTAAGTTAGCAAAAATTGTCATCTTTTTACATGTAGTTGATAGAGAACTATGAAAAATATTGCAATTGATGTAAATTATAACATGCCCAAATTCCATATTCCGGAATTTACACTTCTAAAACATTATCCTGCACTGGCCAAATAGCTCAGCGGATTAAAGCATCTACAAGCAGGTGCAGGGGCTGGGGATTGGATCCACGGGCCTGCTGTGTCAGCCCCGCCCCCGGGGCGCACTGAGAGGACAGTTGGAACTGAGCATGTTGGCGCGCACCTGTAATCCCAGCTCTTGCGAGGCTGTAAACAGGCAGATCACTACGAGTCCAATCTAGTAGTGAGGCCCTGAGCACCCTGTAGACCCTTCCCTAAAATACAGAAAATAAATCAATAAACAAATAAAAATTAAAAAAAAAATTATCCTGAGAAGCTACCTATATAAATACATAAAAATAAGGAAAAATTGGATAAATATTATTCTAAAATGAATAAAATATGCACCATGTTTTACAGCTGTGAAAATATAATAGTTTCAATTCCTAGGCACACAGGATTCTATCAGGTAGATACAAATGTATTTCAGTGATTTTTCCTATGCTATGTAACAATAAATGGGAAGCAAAAGATAAAATACAAAATAGAAATACACTGATGTAAGCAACTTCAGCAGTTTTGTATTCTTCCTTTCTGCCTTCAGCTAATTTATTTTGTTGTAAATACATACTCTCATACACGCTGTTTTATGCAGTTTTGTCTTACTCTATTATAATTTTATGTCATTTTCATAGCTGTTTTCCTTTGTATTACTATCATTTAAATGTGAAACATTGTAACTCCTATTAATGATAAATTAATTTTAATGCTATGTATATTTGTTAGTTTTAGTTCAAAGTTTCTCCTTCATGCTTTTTCTACAAATTGTATCTTTGCACATTGTAAACTCGTTACCAGATTTATAAACTTTACATTATATATTTGGTGTTTAAATGAGATGAAGTTTGGAAAACATAAAATGTGAAATATATTTATCTTATTTACCTGTCCATTTTTTACTTTCATCCTTTCCTTGTATGGATTTGAGTTACTCATAGTGTCTTTTTATTTCAGTTTAAAGAACTACCTTTAAAATTTTAAGAATCTGGTTTTTTGAGCAAGAAACTCAGTTTTTATTCAATTAAAAATTGCCTACCATGAACAGCTGTCTTTAGCAAAGGTCACCAATGCCTGCTTTGAGCCAGCCAACCAGATGGTGAAATGTGATCCTCACCATGGTAAACACACAGCTTGCTCCCTCATGTAGGTGGTGACATTGTCCCCAAAGATGTCAGTGCTGCCATTGCCACCATGAAAACCAAGCACAGTCTCCAATTTATGGAGTGATATCCCACTGGCTTCAAAGCTGGCGTTAAGTTTCAGCCTCCCATCATGGTGCCTGATGAAGACCTGGCCAAGGTACAGCAGGTCGTGGTCCTGCCACAGTCGTGGCTGAGGCCTGATCTTGCTTGCACCACAAATTTGACCTCATATATGCGAAGCGTGCCTTTGTTCACTGATACATGGGTAAAGGGACGGAGGAAGGGATGGTTTCTGAAGCCTAGGAGGTCATGGATACCCTCTAGAGGATTCTGGGGAGTCTGGTCTGGGTTCTGTTGGAGGAGAGAAATACTAGTTATGCATTCCTTTCAACCCTGTACCATGCCATGCTCTCAGAACCTCTGCCTCAGCATAGCTAACAAGCACTAAGGTTTTCTGGTTACATCATCTGCGCTTGATTGTGTCCGTGATCGTCTGTGATCCTGTCTCTTTTCTATGATTATCTCTGATATTTTTCCATCATGTCTCAAAATAAATGCTTTACAAAAGAAAATAAGAAAAATATGTTCTATTATCCTTTGCTTTAAAGGATAGTTTTTCTGGCTATAAAATATTGATTAATGATTTTTTTCCAGTGGTTTTGTATGACATTGGTGTGATTATTGGCTTCAGTGGTGTCTGATTCAACTTCTGTGGATAAACCTCTTAGGTATCTCTTGTATGCTATTAGTTGTTTTTCTCTGATGCTGTCAAGTGTTTCCAGTTTTCTTCAGTTTACGATGATTTTGCTATAATATGCCTAGAGATGAATATATTAAAATGATAATCTTTCTGTTTTCCAAAATTTATAGATATTGTGGTCATGATTTATGTTCATATTTCTGAGACTTTAAAATTATTTCTGTGTCTTGTATCTTTTGGGTATATCTATGCAATTGGCAATGTTGCACAACTTTCAGATTTTGTTTCCATTTATCTACTTTCCTTTGCTGTTGTTTTTCAATCTAGTTAGTTTCAAGTGTTCTGTCTTCTACATTCCTTATTATTCCGTCTTATCCTGCTGCGTAGCTCACCTAATGATATTTTCATGAAAACTATCTTAAATTTTACTGCATAAGTACCTTTTCATATTATGTTATTATTATTTATTTGTCTTTATTGATATATATATTATTTGGTAATATTTTCTTTTACTTATTTAGTTCTGATTTTCTTTGGTTCTTTAGACATACTCAAAATTTACTGATTAACTATCTTTGCACGGTAAGTACAAAGCCTAAGATCCTCTCTGGTGTCTGAATATTTCTCCTATTCGTATGACATAATCTCTGGTTTATTATTACCTAATTTTTATTTTTGAAAACTGAACTTTTAAAAATAATGACATTAATCTAGAAATTACCTACCTATTTCCCAGCTATTTTTGCTTTTTATTGTGAGTGTTGCTCCTGGAGAAGTGTAAGTATCTTGGAAGAATTCTACAAAGACAGCTCGTTTTGCTTTATGTGGTTACTGCTCTGTGCTTAATAAGCTTAGCCATCATTTAACCACTGACAGAATGTTCTTATTCATGTGTGGAAGCACTAAAATAATCCAACTGTTGCCAAAAGTTCTGTATCTTCATGAAGCACAACTTCACATCTATGGTAGTTTATAAGCCTGCATGGAGTTTCCAGATCAAAAACAGTTGAAATTCAGGCTTTCAGGAATTCCTTGAAAGAATTCACCAACTTATAGTGGTCTAAAAACATATTTAGTTTTATAAAAAGAATGATATGAACATCTTATCTCCTAATTCTCTTTACCAGTCCCTTCTTTTTTTTAACTCAGCATTATTGCTTTAAGCAGTTGCAATATTAAATATTTGTTGTCTGATGCTCTTGATAGGTGGTCAGAGGGTAAACCTTTTCCATCAGAATATTTCTGAGTCATATCAAGTAAGTATGAGCCCAGTGAATCCAGGTCTTTTAGACGGCAACCTGAGAGAAGTTTCCAGGTTCATCTACACCCCTTGAGTGTTTCGTAGACTTCTAAGCTTCTTGCTGGCTTCTAAGAAAATGCTTAGCTGGAGGAAAGGGGATAGGGCTCCAAAGATATGAAAGCTCCAAACTCTCAGATCTAATCAGAACTATGTAGTTTTCTAATACAAATGACTCTTGGATTTTTTCTGAGCTCTGTGAGATTTATAAAATTCTGAAAAGTTAATTTTGACAAATTTTCTAGTATCCTTCTTGCTTTTTTATTTTTTTAATATTTATTTATTTATTTATTTATTTATTGCAGAACCAGGGATTGAACTCAAGTCCTTGCACTTGCCAGGGAAGTGCTTATTCTTACTGAGCCATCTCCCCAGCCCCATCTTGCTTTTTTAGAGGAACAGATTTCCAGCATCTTTACTGTCTACTCCAAAACTGCATCTCCATTAATTATATCTTGATACAGTTAACTTGTTTAAAAGGGGTGAAAATCTGTGTTCAATTTAATGTCTCATAATTTTAATTTTGCAATTGTCATATCTGCAGAACTAAAAGCATTTTAAGTTCATTTGTACTTCAGTTTATTTTACATGAAACTATTTGCAGACATATGGCCAAATGATTACAAAGGAACAAGTTTTGATAAGGTTTCAGTAGGAAGCATGGGAATTTTGTCATATTGAGGTCATATTTAATTTCAGCTTGTTTCGTAGGTGAAGAGAAGTCTGCAAATGTATAAAGTTGATATTGTACCTATGAAATGAAACACAACATAGCCATCCATTTATACAATAATTTCTGCTAAAAGCTTCTGGAGCACAGCTTTATTATACTCCAGAAGAAAAATAATAGATTATATAATGAACACACATAAATTTAGGTAACCCATTATAATCACATAAAATATTTCTATAATGTATCCAACTCATAGATTTATACATGACACAATGAAATGTAATAATTCCATGACTGTATTTTCTAAAACGTACTGTGTACTGCTGTATAATATTTTCCTTTTGTAATAGCTTTTAAATTTCTGAATTATAACCTGAATTTAGTATGAATATATGTATAAAAATTTTCAAATATCAAATAGTCATTAAGTTAAGATGTACTGCAAAGAATATTAATATAGAGAAAATGTAAATCATGAAATAGAGGTGTATAAAAGTATTTTTTAGTTTAGAAAATATTTTGTTTTATGAGACTAAAATCAGTCAGTACTCAGCATTTCTAAATAAAATTGACAAGTTCTGCCAGGGTATTTTAGAAATACATATGGTTGATATCTTTTAAAAAATTTTTTTTCTTTTCATTTTATTTTATTTTTTTCAGAATTCTATTGATAAACAAATAGCAATTAGACAGTTTCAAATC
>NDGM011061683.1:0-10551 GCA_002564305.1 Octomys mimax
AATTTGGTTTGAAACTGTCTCATTGCTATTTGTTTCTCAATAAAATTATGGAAAAAATATAAAGTTGGGCTTGAATTCATTATTCTTTTGCTTCAGCCTCCCAGAGTACAATATTTTCCCTGTTATAAGCAAAGAAATTTGGAGAGGTCCCTACCTATTACAAATAGTTGAGAAAAGATGTCAGAGTTCACTCTGTGGCTATGATGAATTAATAATTGATCCAATTATCATGCTATTATAAAACTGTTTAAAATATTAATCAAAAAGTGAAGCAAAGCAGTGAACCTGAAAGAAGGAAAACAAGGAAGTCAAGCTTTGTGATTACCCTAGATTTCTGCTTGAGGTCTCTTCCCAGGCTGCACCCTAGGGAGGGCAACCTGCCCTGCACCTAAGGCAAGGTAACTCTAGACCTGCTGCCACAACACTGAGAACACATTTTGAAAGGACAAAGATGGACTACATGTAATTTAATGCCTCACGGAATGAAGTCCAAAGCACTTTAAGGAATGCAACAGTTAACTGACTGTGTCAATTTGAGTCAGAAACACCCATCTAGATTGGTTCAGTTTGGATCTGAGTGTGGCTGAGGGGATTTGCTGGTCAGCAGACCCTGCCTTGGGCAGCTTGTCACCCAGTGGTATAAAGAGGAATTGAAGAAGGGCAGCTGGCTGCTGTTGCTTGGAGAAGCTCAGTCTCCTCCTTCACCTTGGATGAGATCTCCTGGCTTCAGCCTCTCCAGCTTCCTGATATAGAGCTGCATGGGACACTACAGTGAGCTCCAGGCCTGATGGGGTCCTTCACATCTCGACGCACAGACAGACCTTCTGCTCACTTCCATGTCTGACACTGTGGGCAGCTGTTATAAACCAGTGTTACCTATTTGTTTATATATTTGTATATCTTGCATTAAATCTTTTTCTTCAGTAAACTTTTTCTTCCTTGATGGTACAAGCAGAGACAACAAAAATCTAACACTTTTAAACATTATACAACTTGCTGCTCCTGGCATCAAATAAAAATTATAAACACCTACAGAAGAAGGAAAATAAAAATTTAAGCAGAGCAAAACTAATAAATTGGAACATGAAATTAGGAGAATATCTAAAGCCGGCTTTGGTACATATTCAAATATTTTTAAAATAAATGAAAAATAAAGCAATGAAAAGTGCCCAAACCTAGAGAAGAAAAATGTAATACGTAAATTTTTTTAAAAATGCTAAACCAGGTTAAAATAAAATTAGATGCTTTAGAAAGAAAAATTAGTGGACTTGAATCTGGCAACAGCAATCCAAACTAACAAAAAGAAAGTAAAAAACTCTGAACTAATAAAGAATGGAGTTTAAGGCAATCTATAATTGGCTATGATTGTAAATCGAGGGGAAAGAGGAAGTAAATTTATTTTGTGTCAAAAGCTCTTACATTACTCATAAAATGATATAAAATTATTTGAAGATCAGTTGTTCCAGGTTTAATACAGAATTGATTGAAAGAATTATTTGAAAAATAAAATGACATTTGTGTGGATAAAGGAGAAAGGTAAAAATATCCAATTAACCCAAAGGGAGACAGAAAAAGAAGCAAAAAGGTATGGAACAAATGTGATTGTTTGAGGAGACCACAACCATGTGGGTAATTATATTACATAAAAATGGTATAAACATTTTTATAATTCAAAATGATGGGTGGCAGAATGAATTATTAAGGAAGAGAAGCTGGGCCTGATGTCACAGCTCTATAATTCCACACTTGGGAGGCTGAGGCAGGAGGGTTGCTGTGACTTCAAGGCCAGCCTGAATTGCATCATGAAACTCTCAACCAAAACAATAAAAAATAAAATTTAAAAATTAAAATTAATTAATTAATTAAAAAACAAGACACAGCTCTGTGCCATTTAAAAACAAAGCAATAAGGTAAAAGCTAGAAAACAATAACTTACAGACACAAACCAATAGAAATCTGAAATGACTGTATGAATAGTGATTGGGTTATAGATCAGAAAAAAGGATATTGAAAGGACTGACACAGAATATTTCATCCAGCAGTAAATTCATCAAGGTGTTATAAAAATTTTCAGTGTGTATTAGCAAATAACAAGTCTGAAAAATATCTGGTGAAAAAATCTAACCAAACTGAAATTATCAGTAAGCAAACTGATAAAGCTGGCAATTTCAATAGTTTATTCTCAGTAACTGATAAATTAAATAGTCTTAAATATCAGTCGAATTAGAAAAACTTGAAAAGTAATAATCAGTAATTTCATTGAAGTAACATTATAATGGGAATTTAAAATGTTTTGACTGGGCTGGAGAGTTAGCTCAGTGGTCTAATTGCTTTCCTGGCAAGCACACAGCCCTATGTTCGATACCCAGGAACCTGAGGAGAGCTGCGCCAGCCTTGAACCAGGCATAGTGCTGCACACCCGCACAGAGACACAGGAGTATGCTCAGAATTGTTATTCATCATACTCTCAAACTAGGAACAAGCCTCCCACCAGGTGAACGACTAAGTTGTGGTGTATGCATATGAAAGAAAAGCCCTCAGGAACAGAAAACAAGATCTATAGAACAAGGGAGTTGAATTATCCATTCTATTACATAAAAAAAAGAAAAACATTGAGAAGATTTCATATTACAGAAAATATAAATAAGAATATGGAAATAAATATTCTCCTTGGGATTAAGAAGTGACAAAGAATCCTAAGAGGGCATAAAGAAGTCTTTTGGTTTTATGGAAATACTCTGTATCTTGGTTGTGAAGGTAGGTAGCTATTCAGGTGTATACAGCTGCCACAACACATTAAAATACATGAAGTCTATTACATGAGGATCATACTCTAATGAAATTATTTTTAAATGTTTTCTTTAGCTTCACTCCTTAAATTTTATTATTAGTGATTATTAATTACACAAGATATATTTTTGTCATATTGTGCATTTTTCCAGGGCTGGGGATGTAGCTCAGGGTCACATCTCCTCTCTGGCAAGCATAAGGTTCTAAGTTCAATTTCAGGTACCAGAAAATAAAATAATAAAGCTCATTTTTCCTATGACTTTATTTCTTATCCTATTTCCAACACCAGCCTTATATACATTTTGAGTATAAAATAGACCTAGTGTGTTAATTAGAAAATAATGATCTCCGAGAAAGAGCATTTTGTGGAGTTAATGTCTAGCTAGGTGAATTGATGTCTGGAGAGTTTTAATTAAAATTGGCCTGCTTTTCTCTCTGAGATGGGAACGTGAACACAAATGAGTTTCAACTAGCAGGGAAATCTACTGCCATTAGAAGATCTTCTCTTGATTATAAACCTGACAGTACAAGAGACACAAATGAGGTACCCAGGTAAAAATGGGTTTCCAACTCTGCTATTTTCCCTGAGTGCCCCATGCATGAGGCACGGTGGTCATCTGGGTGTCAGGCAAGCAGAGAGCTGAGCAGTAACCCACCAGTCTATGACTCTTTTATTTCTTACTGAACATGAAGAATAAATAAGAGAAATTGAAGATAGTTATCCTAGTGATATAAGAGAACAATAGTTTGGCAAAAATAAGAAAATAAATTGTGTTGCAGATATACTGAGCTTGATGTGGCTACAAAATATGCAGATGAAAGCCTCCAATAGGCAGATGGCAATAGAAATGGAAACTTCAGTGAAAGTGATAGAAAGTGGTCGCTACGTGGGTGTGGAGAGAGGCAGCGGAAGGCTCACATGGAGAAAAGGGAAAATAGGAGGAGCGGTTAATGCTTGGGGTAGGCTGCCTTACAATAAGTTGTTTGGCTAACATTAAGTAGGAAAGAAAGTTTGGGGAGAGTATGTTAGTAATGGAGATCAGAATGCATTTACAGTTGAATCTCAGACACCAGAGAAGAGGATAAAGTATAAGATAGACACATAGAATGTACATGGTTTCCATAGAGATGAAGACAGCATAAAGGTACAACTCAAGTGGCAATGATTATTTTGAAGAGAAGGATACAGATTTGGGGAATCCAAGACAGAAAAAGAAATGTGTGGGTTCAGATCATTGTCTCTCTATTTGCACACATGCACACGTGTGTGCAGACACGCTCACAGGCACAGTCTGGCTACTAGCAAATTAAGGTGATGATGCAGAGGACAGAAAGAAACTGGGGTCAAGCCAGAGGCTGGCTGTAGCCTGGAATGCTGAGCACCTCTGCATGCTTGTGGGGTCGTAACAGCACTGGTGATCCCAAAGGAAGAGTGGAATTTTGACAGTTGGTTTATTGGTGATTTTATTTCAGACTTCATGTAGCGCCAGTAAAATCAAATTTCAATACACAAACATTTTAAAATCAATTTATGGATTGTTTTTTCAATACTGGAGATTGAACCAAGGCATTGCACATGCAAAGCTAGTGCTCTACAGCTAAGGTACGCTTCCAGCCCTAAGATAAAATTGTCATATGACATTTTGTGAGTGAGACTTGTCAGGTACTTACTGATTGAGCATCTGAACATGGTAAGACAAAATTGAAATTTAGAAGACATTGTGCATCATTTAAATCAAGAAGACACAGTAGCAGATGGAGACCTACCAGTGTTAAATGTCATTGAATAGAGAATAGAAATTTGGTTTTCCTGGTGGTCATTCTAATTGGAGGGAGAGAACATAAGATGGAAAAGGACAGTATCACCTCCTTTTCGTCTTCTCATCCAGCATGTAGGAACAAAAAAAGAGGCAGATATGGGAGTGGAGGGAAGAGGACATATGGCATATTTCCTTTTGCACTTGGAGTTCAGAAAGCAGTGGGCCCTGGTAGAGGAGAGGACATAGTCTGCATGGACTGAACAAAATGAAAATAAAGCCATATTAATATGCTGAGCTGTAAAAGGCTCAAGTCAACAACTCCCAATCCTACAGATAACCCACTACTATTGTGGACCACTGGAGTATATTGGATTACTCTGCTGAATTCACGCACCTACAATATTCAAATGGCAATGTAATACTCATCTCTGACAAAGCTAAACAAAAAAGGAGATACAAATGAAGGACCGTTTTGTATTCATATATACAAAGTAGTTAGGATAGATATACAGCTACTTTCTCTTAATTCAGTAAGAAGAAAGATTTGTGCTAATAGTGTTTGGACAGGATGTCATGTCTGCATCTTGTGCTATGAATAACCACTATGAAGACAACAATATGAGTGTATTAATTATTGAAACTGTCTTATGAATAGGTTTTGAAACTGTCTCATTGCTATTTGTTTCTCAATAAAATTAATAAAAAAAATAAAGCAAAAGCTGAACATGAGATCTCAGTCCTAAGAATGTTTGTGTCTTAGTGTTGATGAGAGTACTTTGACGCTCTGGCACTTCTAAGTATGAAGTTGGCTTACGTTGGCTGTGTGTGTATGAGCCCCCAACTAAGTAGCCATTCTTGGACTTATGGTGATCCTCCTGCTTTTAGCCTCCCTAGTGCTGGGATTACAGGCATACCCCACCGTGCTGAGACTCTGTTGCTGTCTCAGCCCACCCTGGGGGCAGGGCTGCAGAGGCATGTGATGCCAGGGATCAAACCGCGGTCCTTGCACTTACCTAAGCTTGCCTAAGCAGGCGCTTTAGTCTGCTGAGTAAATATTTTCTTGGAATATTACAATGTCAGTCTGCAAGATTTAGATAAGTGAAGTGCTACTGGGGTTCATGCTACCTCTAAGTCAGAGAACACTTTCACCAGTACCCTGTCTGGTTGCTTCCAACCTTTTTTTGCTTCTTACTTGTCTTTTCAATTGGTGGTTAAAAGTCTCATAGCTATGTATCAGTATGCACACTACAGCAGGATGCAGCCAATTGGGTAAGCCAGGGGCCTGAATGTGGTCTTCTTGTCACTTGAACTACTTTTTTTAAATGTGTGTCTGAAGTGCTTCTGAAAAGAACAGGACCAGAGGGTGTTTTTTGCAAAAACAAAGCATACACATGGATTATGTGCTTCCCTTTGCAAAGAAGGCCCACATTACACGTACGGGAATGAAGAATCACTGTAGTGAAAGTGTCTTACTGCTGAAGGACTTCTCATGCTTATGAATTACTTATTTCATACAACTCACGCTGAATTTTTTCACCTCTGTGAGATGGTAATAGAGTTTATGCCTTTCTATCCTCATATATTGTGATGGCATGAACTAGAGAAGAATTCCATGAAATATTAAAAGATTCATAGCCACTTTATGATTTGAGATCCTTATTACAGATTCTAAAGTGCAAATATAAATGTGTAAGTAAACTGACATCAGGACCTGATGTACCTTCCCCTGTCCTGTTACTATCAAGATTATAATTCCTAGGAGCTTATTGATGTGAAGGAAAGCATGCCCAAGCTTAAAAAGTTTTCTTTAATGTACTGTACTGGTGTTTCTTCTACCTAGCAATTTAGTGAAATAGTTCGGGAAAATTATCTCTACAGTAAATAGGTTTTTCTTCAAGCCTAAAACTCTTTTCCATCTTAACTGAGCATAAAATTATATCTTTAAAGATCTGCAAGTGAGAAAAGCTTGATGCCCCTTGAACGGTTTACTGTGACATATGGTTTTAAATGCTACCATTTTATGGGCAGCACACATGATCTAAAAATTTGAGCTAATGTTCCTGTGAAAATGAGAAGAGATTTATGCCCAAAAGCTAAAAGGAGAAGAAAAGATCTTTTAACTACCATCTGTAGAACACTGAAAACTATATAGATACTTGTTTCTATGTAAACAGAACACAATATTGACATTTATGCATCCACGCTTTGAGGAGCATGTTTTTATAGTTAGCTATTCTGTTCACGTGTTGAAGTGACAGGGCTCTTAAATGCCAAGTCCTGCCTGGGTCTGGGAGGCATAGCCTACCTTGCCCTAGCCAGTGCAGCACAGAATCCTGCACTGTTGCTGTGAAATGCTGCCAGCCTATGGTGGCCAGAATGGCCAGAGTTTCCAAAGATGCCCTAGTGCTAGGTTTCATGTGAAATCTCACAAGCATGTTGAGAATGTTTGTTTTTAAAATATTGTGTATTTAAAAATGGCTCTGCAAATCATATTTCACATGCAGGCTGGTATTCTTTAACTCTTAAGTTTAGAACAAATGAAGGGAGGTAAGGAAAAATAAGAGGAGGAAGCAACAAGGAGCATGGAAAACAACAGTGAAATAGGATTTCAAATATACACAGTGAAAGGGTTCTTTTTCCACAATTGCCAACGTGCCATGTTTATTATAAACCAAGTGTTCATATAGTTTCTTGGCTTCATGATATATGCCATTGTTTATTTAACTATTGGGAAACATTAGAAATAGCATTTATGATCTTCTCCTTGGAATTTCTGGCTACACTTGGCCATTGACATTAACATATACATTTTAAATGATCTTATTAATTCCTTATTTGTTTAGAAAACATTTTGTCATACAGCTGAATATGTATACTCAGGGACTAACTTTAAAGTACATCTTCTCAGAGTAGCCAGAAGCATAGTACATCTAAAGGTGCACACAAGAATGACTGCATCAGCAAACTTTGAAACAGGGAAAATCTGGAGACAAAACAAAATGAAAAATATAAATATACAATAGCATGAATAAATTGTCTTATGTGTAAAAAACTGAATGCTGTATACAACACTGAAAATAAACTACTGTGACAAGTAATATATCTCACAATATTGAATGTAAGGAACCAAATTTATTTGAATATAAATTGTGTTTTGATGTATATGAACTTCAGAAAATAGCAAAGTATGCTGGTGTCAACAAATGCTCCTGTATCTGTTCTCTAGGGGGATGGATGGAATGACCAGGAATAGAATTAGAGTTTTTCTTTGGATGTTTGTGACAATCTATTTATGGATGATGGGTTAGCTACATGGGGGGCTTTATTTAGTGAAAATTCCTCAAACTTTACATTTACAATTTCTCTACTCTTTTTTTATGTGTACTCTTTTTCAGTAAAACTTGTTTGAATATATTGATGTGGAACACCAGCTCCATTTTGGTCCTGTGCTACTGATTTTTCACTCATAGAGAAAACTTAGGGACCAATTAGGAAAGCCTGCGAGTGCAGATATGTTCTGGTGTAATAAGCAAGATTTTTGTTTTTATATTTCAAGATGATGTTCGGTTTTGTTTTATTTTGTACCAGGGAGTCAATTCAAGACCTTGTGCTTGAGGTGCTTATGCCACTGAGCTGTCTCCCTGGCCCCTATATTGCAGTTTCATGTCAGCAGAACCTATACAAACATCTAAATAAATGTCTAGTATTACTGTGGAAAAATTACTTGAGTGGTCACTGAGTTCAAGAGAACATGAGGAGACCAGTAAGAAAAAACAGAATAGCAATGAATGAGGTGACCATCCAATGTCGCAGATCACAGAAACCTAACTGCGCTGCTTTTTCACTAAGAAATTCTTATTTCCCTTTTATTATCTTTCTTTTCGAAAACTAAAGACGTATATTGATGCAGCATCCTCTAATGGAGCCAAGGAACGTAGTAATACTACCAGATTTCTAACCAACAATGCTAGTGTTCTAGAGATTGGGTCCAAGTGTTCATTAGTATGAGTAAACTCATAGGAGGTCACACGAGAGCCTAATGACAGCTGTCTGGATAGAGAGAATATGCCAGGGCTGTAGAAATCATTGCCATTAATTTGAAATTATATTATCTGTTAATAATACTCTTGTGTCACTCTCTCAACAATGTTAGATATAGCCAAGATAAGCAATGTTTGGGACATTAGAATCTCCATTTCTCATTGTATGAGTAGTAAAATTCAGGTCTTACTGCCAATATCTGAATTTTTCCTATTGTATTAGTTAATTTTCAATTCCATCTAGTTCCACAACTCTAATTTTTAAGGAAAATAAGATAGAAGTATAATATGCAAAATGCATCAAAGCAAGGCTGTTCTGAATAAAGATGCACTGAGAGGACACAGCCAGGACCCACCATGCCCTGTCCATCCTTTCCTTCTCGGTTTCCAGGCCAGTCCTCAGGAAACCATCTACAGTGCCTTTCCACAGCTTGGGGTTTTTTCCAGGAATCAGGGTCTGAGGCAAAAAGAGACACATAGGGAATTTACTTTTATATAAGAGCTCAGGGAATAGGAACAAGGGACTAGACAGAAAAGAAAAAGCCAGTAGAAGGATATGTTACAAAGCTTCTTGCCCTGTAAAGTGCTGCAATAATCCCTAGCAATTGGGCTAAGTATTTTTGTGACATGTCTCCACAGTAAATAAATTTATCTGGGCTGGGGATATAGCTCAGTGGTATGGTGCCTGCCTGGCAAGCTCAAGTTCCTCAGTTCAATTTCTGATAACAAAAAAAAAAGGTTTATCTTTAAGCCCAATGTTGTCTCCAATCTTCTTTTTAAAAGAGAAAAAAAATCCAAGATAATAGGAGAAAAACAATATTTAATGTATTATATATTGTTATCTTTAAATTAATACCTAGAGAAGAGATATAGGCATTTTATTGCACAAAAAATATTAACAAGAACCTTTCTCTTCAGTGAACTAAGGGAAATTAGTAGTATAACTATCTTAACTATTATCTATATATCTCTTGTTCTATATAACTTTTATATATGTTTGATTTTCTCTTCATTATTTTCTTTTTTCCACCATCCCAGTTTTTCTTTCTTTTTAAACAGCTTAGTCCCATTTTACAATATCTATAATACATTTTGGACTTTATTTACATGTTGAGCTTCTCACACTTGGAAGACAATACAATATTGAAATATGTCAGTCAGTATATTTCATTTATGATTATGGTATCAGACCCAGCCCAAGACCAGGAGCAGTGGGTGTGTGGGAGAGATTCTGTGCTCCCCTGCACCCCCTGGACCCCTCCAAAGACAGCCCAGACAGGTCTGGGTTGAAACTCTGCAGCTGAAGTTCCTGCAGAGAGACTAGGGGCCAGAACCACACAACTAATCCAGAACCAGAACATCTTGCCAGAGGGACAAAACAGGTTCACTACCAAGGGCTGCAGCAGGAAGGAGCTGATCACAGCAGCCAGACCCAAGTCAGGCACAACTGGATAAACTCAAGCTTAGGATATCTGCACCTGAATTTCAGTAGGTGATAAGGTTTTAACTGCATCAAAACTCTACACCAAAGGTCAGAGGGCAGTGCTATACAAAATGAAAAGAGAAGGAGAAAAATGCTATCTCAGGCCCCACGCCCACACAGAACAACTGCAGAGGACACTAGCACAGAAGAAATTGGAAATCACGCAGCTGAAATGTCTTAGTCAATAGCGTCTGAAGTAAAGAAACAACTGCAGAAAGGTATAGAGGAACTCAGACCAGAAATAACCTCTGAAATAAAAAAAAAAATCTCTGAATTAATAGTGTCTGAAGAAAATAATCAAATGCAGAAACATATAGAGGAAATCAGATCAGAAACAATCTCTGTAGTAAAAGAATTAATAATTGATTCTCAAGAAGACACTGACAAAAAATAGAGGACACTAGAAAAACAACAGATTCCTTCAATGAGCAATGCAGGAAAGAAACAGATCAGGACATATGAGAACTTGTACTGTAAC
>NDGM011061695.1:0-12081 GCA_002564305.1 Octomys mimax
CACTTTCCTTTTAATTGTGTTATACATTTCTATTTGTATTTCTTCTTTTGAGTTCTTATATTAGGGAGACTATACGATATTAACACATGTGGGTCTGATTTATTTCACTTATGAGTATATCTTCAAGTGGCTAAATAGCTCAGTGGATTAAAGAACCTGCAAGCAGGCACAAGGGTCGTGATCCCTGAGCCTGCTGTGCCAGGCCTACCCCTGGGATGCGCTGAGACTGCAATTGAAATGGGGTGTGGTGGTGCACACCTGTAATCCCAGCTCTTGGGACGCTGTAAACAGGCGAATCACTATGAGTCCGATTTAGTAGTGAGACCCTGAACACCCTGTAGAACCTTCCCTATAATACAAAAACAAACAAAAAACAAGACAAACAAACAAACAAATGAAAAATTATGTAATTGAAGCTCAGACTCGTAGTGATTCTCCTGTTTTATCCTGGGATTACAGGCATGCGCCACTACTCCCAGGCTCAGTGGCTGGCCCTGTGAGCCTGGGATCTTGGTCCCTGAGTGTGCCAGGCACTTAGATCTGTAAGCTGCCTCCCCACCCTGTATACTTCTTTGTATGCAGCTCATCATGCGCAGTACATAACTGAGAGTGTGCTAACTGTTGCAACCTGTTTTCATTTAGGAAAACAACTGGAATTCTGCCAGACAGGAGCTATTTGAAGTCTGTTGTATTAAAGCACAATTTAATGTTTGACATTCCAGGATGTTGTGAAGCCCAGCTCCATCTTATCTGAACCCCCTTTACTCACTCCTTCCCTTCTCTTCCTTTCTTGCCTACCTTGCTTCTGAGCAAATGACATTCTTACCTGGGAAAACTATATTAGACTTAACAATGGAACGAATCTCTTTCTCTCTCTCTCTCTCTCTCTCTCTCTCTCTCTCTCTATATATATATATATATACATATATATACAGATATATAGATAGATAGATATAGATATAGATATAGTTATAGATATAGATATAGATATAGATATATAGACTTGAGGGCTTAGAGGTAGACTTTCTCTTAATTTTCTTACTACTCAATACCTTGAGATTTTCAATTTTCAACTTCTTAGAACCTTTTTATACTTTTGATTATACTTATTATGACTGCTTCTAATGTTGGGTCCAGATGCTTCAAATTAGTGGACTGATTTTTAGAAACATAATAGGCTAATATATCCAAACTGAATGTAATTAATAGGAAAAGCAGCTATGAAACATGTAGTTCAAAGGGAAATAGTTCATGTATCTTAAGTCTGTTTTAACTCTTTCTCCTCTAGTTCTGTATGGACCTATCCTTATTTTAGAAGATTTAAAAATTATTTGTATTTTTACTTATAAGAGATGGTATGTTCCCTATATAAACTTTTGAAATTACAGAACAATTTAAAGCAAAATAGAGGACTGGCCAAATAGCTCAGCCGGTTAGAGTGCCTGCAAGCATTCTCAGGGGTCAGGGGTTGGATCCTCGGGCCTGCCGTGCTGACCCCACCCCTGGGATGTGCTGAGGCGGCAACTGAAACTGTGCATAGTGGCACGTGCCTGTAATTCCAGCACTTGGCAGGCTGCAAACAGGAGGATCATCTGGTAGTGTAGACCCTTCCCTAAAAAATACAGAAAAAGAAAAAAAAAAAAACGATAAATCAAAATAGAACAAATCCAATCAACATCTCAGGATAACATACATAGTGCTGAATCTATATTGTTTTTCATTTGGAATTGTACATGTTGTATTTTTCTCTTTTATTCCATTGAATCAATATAAAATGAGCAATTTTTATGTTATGTTTTTATGTTATTAAATATTCTTCTCAGAACTAATTTTGTGCTGTGAAGTTTTATATGATATGGATACTTTACAGTTTACCTAACAAAATGTAATTTGCTCTCCTCAGTCACACCAAATTCTGATATTAGTAATAAAATCATAATATAGCCTTTTGTTTTTTTTCCTTTTTTTGATTGTACTGGAATTTGAATTGGGACTGTGGGCTTTCACATTCCATGAAATCTTCAGTGCTTTATTGTATTTTTAATTTTGAGATGGTTACTACATAGCTGAGTTGTGATAGGCTCAAATGTGTGATTCTACTGCCTCAGCCTTTTAAGTGTTAAGATTACAAGAATGTGCCTCCACACCCAGCTTGTTCTACCAAGTCCCACATTATTCTATCTTATCTATTATAATTTTCCTAAGGTAAATATTTACATGTAGAATTATTTGGTCATACGGTATTTTGAGGTTTAAAAATGTTGAAGATATAATGCCAAATATTTCTCTGGAAATTTACATTTCTTCTCATACAGCCCCTTTATTTCTATATTTGTGTATTATCATTTTTAAAAAATAAAAGTAAGCCTCATTGAAATCCTAAATTTTCTGTGTGGCTTACCATGTTTAAAATGTATACAGTTTAACATATAGAATTTTCAGAAGCAAAGTATATTAAAAAACTTTATTTGTGGGATAAGGATAGATTCTCATACAGTTTAAATTATAATACAGGGAAATCATGTGTAGCATCTACTCTCCAGTTTCCTCTGATAGTAACATATTGCACAATTATAGAATAATATCGTAATTAGGAAATCAACATTTCTTGTTGTATAATGTATATGACATAAAATTTAGCATTTTACTATGTTAAGGATATATATAATCCAATAGCATTAAATATGTTTACCATGCTGTGCAACCATTGGCACTGACCATTTCTAGAATTTGGGGCTATTTTTTTTCCTTTCTTTTAAAGAGAATAATAAATGATAAAAAAATTAGAAATAATATAGCATTCCAAAGAACAAAATGATAGGAATTCAGCAATGGTTGTTATATTACATAATGTTGTCTTCAAAGGAGTTTTTCAGATTACAAGATATAATTAATCATTAACTGCTCCTTTCAATAAACCAATAGAAATGAGTAGTACAATTATTTTAGCTATCTTATAATTCTTTCTGTCTGTCTGTCTGTCTTTCTTTCCTCCTCTTTCTCATCCAAGTTGTTCTTTCCTTTTGAGTAATGTCTTTCTTTCGCACAATATCTATTGTACCTTTCAGATTTTATTTGTTCTTCTAGATTCTTACACTAGGGACACAATATGATGTGCACACATGTGAAGCTGATCTTCACTTATGAGTGTGGTCTCTAGTTGCATCCATTTACCTATAAAAGCCTTAAGTTTATTTTTCTTTATAGTTGAGTAATACTCCATAGTATATAAAAAACAACCACATTTATTTTATCTGTTCCTCAGCAGAAGGACATTTGGGTTGTTTCCAAGGTTTACCTATGACTAATTTTGCTGTTATAAACATGAATGTACATATATCTCTGTAGTATGATGTTTTTAGCTCTTATGGAAAACACCCAGAAAGAGAATAGCTGGGTAAACTGGAGTCTCTAATTCTAATTTTTTGAGGCATGCCCACACTGATTTCTAGTGGTTGTATCATTCTGTACTCATACCAACAGTGGAAAAGGATTCTTTTTCCACCACAGCCTCTCCAGCATTTTTACTAGTTGATTTCTTGATGATAGGCCTTTTTTGCGGGGGTGAGAATCTCAGTGCTTTGTTCTAATTTGAATTTCTCAAATGTCTAATGATGTTGAACATTTTTTCATATATTTATTTGCCATTTGTATTTCTTCAGCTGAGAAGTGTGTATTCATCTCAGATACCCATTATACTGAAACTTTGTACCTACTAAAAATACTTCCCTCTTCCCTTCTTTTGAGACCCTGGTGGCCTCTATTTTATTTTCTATGTCTGTGAATTTGCCTTTTCCATGTACCCGGTATCATACAATATTGATCCTTTTGTGTTTGTCTTACTTCACCTAGGGTAATCCACATTCATGCTTTCACCTATATCTGAGTTGTTTATTTTGTTATAGGAGATCTTTATGTATGTTGGATATTTGTCCTATGTAAAATGATTTACAAATATTTTCTACCATCCAATGATTTTTGTTTTTAGTCTCTTGAAAATATCTTTTGAATTAAAACAGATGTACATTTTTTTTGTATTTTAGGAAAGGGTTTACAGGTTGTTCAGGGTCTCACTACTAGATCAGACTCATAGTGATCTGCCTCTTTACAGTCTCCCAAGAGCTGGGATTACAGGTGCACGCCACTATGCCCAGTCTCAATTGCCAACTCAGCGTGCCCCAGGGGCGGGGCTAGCACAGCAGGCCCTGGGATTGAACCCCTGGCCCCTGCGCCTGCTTGCAGGTGTTTTAATCTGCTGAGCTATTTGGCTGGCCCTCAGATTTACATTTTGAAGTCCAATTTTTCAAAATTTGTGTAAAAATCCTGCTTCATTTTTTGAGAAGAGTTTGAGAGAAATTGCTGGTTTTTTTTTTTTTTTTTTTTTNTCAAATTTAGGACCTTGTGCTTGCCAGGCAGGCACTTATGCCACTGAGATATCACCCTGCTTCTTCTCTGAGTTTACTGATTCAATCTCCTTACAATTTATATCTAGATTTTGTATATCTTCATTATTAGTTTTAGGCAGACAGTGGGTTTCTAATTACTAAGAAGTTTTCATCTGGTTTATCCAAGTTAGTTGTTAGTATAGGAATGTTCCTAGTATTCTCTTACCTGTTTCCTTGTCAACATCAGCAGCCCTGTTTTGCTAAAACCAGTAAGTTTCAGTGTTATGTTTTCATTTTTATTTTTGGCTCCAATCCAGTAAAGTGCCCAAATTATTTGTATGCTCATTTAAGTTACCACTTGTTAAAAAGGTGTTTAACCCACTTTATAACTCTTGAATAAATTGGAGGTGATCTGTATAGTGGATATAGAGGAGCTAAACTATTCAATGAAAGCTTGCATAAAGAGTAGATTTAAAAGTCAAAAGACCATAGTTTTATCACAGTAAATTTTGTATTCCCTCACTGTCTAGACATATAATTTACTTTATCTTTGTTTATAATTCAACCAAGATTTGGACATAAAAAAGCATGTGATTACATAAATATTAACATAAATATGCTCAAGTATACCTAATGTTTATTTTTGGGTAACCAAAATACTAGCAGTTCTTCAAACACCTCTTCCTCATTTACATTTTTAGCAAAGGAAATAACTTTCATCCAATATTAGCTGAATCAAAGCTATCATTTTGGTGCTTCCTGTCTGTGAGTAGTATGTTTTTATTTCTTGCAATTTTGTTTTTAGGTATTATCCATTAACATTCCATATGGAAAGAGACTTTCTTTCTCTTTTCACATCTCCCAACAGTATTTTCTAGCCTCCAGATTTCTTATATAATTACATCAAAATTATGACATAATAGTTAGTGTTTATATTACTATAACTCTTGAAAGACATTCAGAGCTAAACAGTCACTATATATTTTTTAAGTTTTCCTGTAAAGCTTTTGTTTTTCCCTGAAGTGAGTAATTTCATTTCTAGTTACTTGCTTGATTTTCTTGTACTTATTGTTCATGAAATCCTAATATTTGTTTCTGTTATTTAAGTCTGTTCCTAGGATAGTCAAACAAATCTAGTAAAGTAAAATCTTTTTGAACACAGTTCATTCAACAAACATGCTTGTAATCCAAAGCACTGTGTGTTAATGGGAACTTCCCATAAGAAATTATAGAAATTTATTGATTCATTTAGCAACCCAAAAATATGCAAATAAAATCATTACAATACTGCTGTGTAATATAGAATAATCAAGAAAATATAAAATGTAAAGAAAAATAAACAAATTAATTTGCACTTATCTTTGAAAACTTTTGTGGCTGTGTGAGAGACATAGGAGAGAGGAGGGTTATTGTGTAGGAGGAGTTTCACTATTACTAACAGAATCACTAATATCTACTGGCTCAATGCAATCCTTTTCTTTTAAAGAAGCTTCAACAACAAACCTATTCTACAACACTTGTTCTGGCCTCCTCTTGAGAGCTTTTTGTAGAGCTCTGGCATGGCATGTTGTTGTTGAACAGATTCATTACCCATACTGCTACAGTCTTATCCGCGTGTGTTTTTTCTACAACATTTTGCACTGTTTCACATGTTTTACCAATGTCAGTATTCTCATTTGAAGTGAGGGAGTCCTCTGCGTTTTTCTCTTCTTCTGCAGATAAGAACTCCTCCATAAGCTGTTGCTGTTGAAAGATAATGATGACCCTCAATCCTGCAGTGAGAGGGAGAGGGGGAAAGATAGCAAAAGAGAGGGAGGGGGAGGGAGGAAAGAAGGCAGGTAGGGAGGAGAGAGAGAGGTGGGGAGAGGGAAAATGAGAGGGGGGACCGTAGAGGGGAGAGGACAGAGGGGAGAAGGGAGGGAGGCAGAGAGAAAGGAGAGAGGGGAGAGAAGAGAGAAGAAAGGAAGGGAAGGGGTGAGAAGACAGAGTCATTTACTCAGTTTTATCATGAGATATTAAGAGTCACATACTATTTATGTTGCAAGACTTCACTCATTTATAAAGATAAAATTTATTAGAAATGTTTGCTAATCTTGCAGAACACTCACAGAGCAAGTTACAATTTAGAGTTACTGTTTCTATCATTTTGTCCTTTTGAAGAGATCTCCCTTCATTCTTTCTGTGCTCTGGACAATTTGTCTTCCTAAGTTTGGTATAAAGCCATCAGTATCTTGATGTCTTCCTTCACTATCATCCTGGATCCCTTTCCTATTCTTTTCCATGTCCATTTTTTTCTGGTTTGTTGCCTCTTGCTTATGCCATTCATACTTCTGCATCTTTCCAAAAAATGATATTTTGAAACTAAAAATTCAGAATTATTTTGTATCTGAAAATTTAGTTCCCTTTTGATATTTTGTTGGTAGCTTCATTGACAATAGAATTCCAGGTTGTATTTTTCTTTTCTCAGTAGTTTAATAAATTGTTTGTATTTTTCTTCCTTGGGAAGCTTGTAGTACACCAGGCCCTAAAATTTTTCAATAATGTGCTTTGATATGGGTGTATTTTTATCTATTATTATAAAATAATCTATTAGTTTTTCTCTGTACTTCATGTTCTTTTATTCTGGGGAGATTTCTGAATTATGTTTTTGATCTTTTATACCTTTTTTCTTGTTTATATTTGTAGAACTTAAACAATTTGATGCTGGATCTATTGGGATGGTCTTTTTCTCATAAATTTGATCTTTTGTCTTTGGAACTTCCTCAGTTCTATCTTGAAAACTTCTAATTTATTTTGTTTTTGCTATTACAGTTTTCATTTCCAAGAGTAATTACTCCCAAAATTTCCTTTTTTTCTTCTTGGTAGTTTGTTTTGTTTTGTTTTTATGTCATGGTTGCAAATCTCATCTTTCTGATAGTTATAATAGATTTTTAAAAAGATTTTTCTTTTTGTATATTCTTTACTTCACTTGTTATTTGTCTTAGTTCCTTTTCTTGTTGCTGAAACAAAATATGTGGCACCAAGTCAAAGTAAGAAAGGCTTATTTGGCTCACACTTTGTAGAAGTTTCAGTCCATAGCTGGCTGGCTCTAGAAAAGGGTGATATGGTAGAGGGGCATTGCATACAAAAAGCAGTTCATGGTAGGTAGAAAGCAACAAAGCAGTGAAGTAGTAAGCAGCAAGTATAAAGCCACAATAGCAGCTGTATCCCTGTTCTTTATATTCTATCCAAGGTATACACCCTTAAAGTGGTATTCACACCCAGGGTAGACCCTCCCTTTATGCACACCCAGAATAATGCCAAACCAGCAGTGGACTGATATGTAATCACATACCCTTTATCTCAGCATCATACTTGAGATTGAGCTACCTTTGAAAAACCTCATCTATGAGTGCATGAGACTTTAGGGGGCCATCCAGACACAAGCTGTAACACTTGACTAATTAACAAGCTCTAATATTTAATTAGTTTACATAATTTTTAAAACTTTAATGTCACCGGATTTCCTCAGACATTTTCTAATCTTTGCCTATTTGCCGACATGTAAATGTGAGGGATAATGGAACTAGTTTGGCAAGTTTTTGCCTAATTTTGTACCTGGAATAAGATGATAGATCTAGGAGATTTAGTTAGGGAAACCTCAGAACTAAGAGCCTTTACTTTTTCCTCTCTAGTCCCCACCCCCGTTTTTTTTTTTTAAACAGAGAAAGTCTTCAGCTTCACAGAGCAGAAATGGATGGCTCTAGAATCCATAGTGCTTTCATTTACTCAATCTGTTTTTCATGTGGTTTCCACTGTTAACTTTGCAGAAACCTTTCAATCTCTAGATCCTCTCCTTTTCGAAATGAAAAAGGCGCATTTCATTTGTTATATCAGTTCTAAGGATGAAATCTTGCTATCCTACTGATTCTTAGGTTAAGTTTTTAGAAAA
Source organism: Octomys mimax (assembly GCA_002564305.1). Taxonomy (NCBI): domain Eukaryota; kingdom Metazoa; phylum Chordata; class Mammalia; order Rodentia; family Octodontidae; genus Octomys; species Octomys mimax. Next base: position 8,317 of record NDGM011061695.1, read on the forward strand.
TCCTTATTTGATCTTATTACCTCACCCTTATCGATGAGGTATTGGTATCACCGATTCACTTTTTAGAGTTTAGCAATATAAATTTTGTTGGCACTCATTTTGCACTTCTATCATTTTTTACTCAGTTGTTGATACCTTATCCTTTTCAATTATTTTCCTTTTCTTGAGCAGCCAGTTTTTAAATAATATTTATTCTCTCTCTCTCTCTCTCTCTCTCTCTCTCTCTCTCTCTCTCTGTCTTTACTCTTTGTGCAGTTTTGTCTGAAATCAAAATTCTTTTGGTCTCACTAAAGATAATTCCTGTGATGATAAATCCAACAAGCTATTTGGTCATTGAATTATTTTATCTTTCTGAAGATTGTTTTATTTTCCAATTAGTTTGTCTATAACTTCTCTAAAAGTGCTAGGTTTTTCTTACTTTTTTATGTCTTCTGTATTTATAATGGTTCTTCCTTTTAGATAGTATCATTTAAGACTGCTAATATTAACATATCATATATCTATCTATGTACACACAGAACATAATATATATTTGTTTTAGTTATTCTTCTCTTCTTGCTGGGAAAAAATACCTGACACCCAAAATTAAGGAAGGAAAAGTTTATTTAGTTCACAGTGTGTGGAGGTTTCAGTTCATATTCAGCTGGCTCCAAGGAGGAGTGGCACATGGCACCAAGAGCAACGGTTCATGGCAGAGGCAAGGAGCAAGAGAACAAAAGGGAGTAGCAGCAACAATGGCTACAGAGAGCAAGTCTGTCTCCCTTAAGTTGCATTTAGGCGATCCACCCCAGGCTGGGTATAGTGCTCACACCCATAATCCCAGCAGCACTTACAACCATAATCCCAGCAGCGCTCTCACTCATAATCTCAGTGGATCATGGGTTAATCATAAACTCTAGAATCTTCCCCATGACTACATAGGCTTTGGGGAGACAACTAGACGGGATCCATAACAATATTCATTTAATTGTATGTGTGTATGTTTGTATATGTGAGCTCAAGCATACATACATATGGAAATGTATACATACCCACGAAACACACCAAGTCATTCTATAGTATAGGTTGTTTACAACCTGTTGAGAAAGTTGTCCTGTGGTGACGATTTCTCCCTTTCAATTTTGTGAGGTTCTAGAAAATATCCCCTGAAGATTATGTGTTCTTTTGCTTTTCTTCATATCATATGGTACAGCTGGAAGTGCTCAGTTAGCCACTGATTCCTTGCTTTTTAAAGTGACTCACTTCTTCAGTTTAAATTTCAGATTAATGAAATACTAAGTGGCTGAGTCAGAAATTTTTGGCAGCCTGAATAATGTCCTCTTTGTAATGGAATGGTTGACAGTATTATGTAAAAGATAATAACTCTGTTTTCTTACTTGTTGCCTTATTATAGTTTCTACCACAATGATGATCAGACATTTAAACTGACAATTTATTGAAAATGTTAAAATGATATCATATGAGACATTTTAGACTATAATCTCAAGTGTGATTTAAAATAAAATATTACAGAAATTTTAGAGACTGGCAGAATTCAATTTTTAGTGTGTTGAAAAGCAGATAGAAAAAAATGCCAGAATGATTAATAGTATTATAATAGCTGATCCTTTTAGGCCAGATCTGTCAGATTCCAGACTGGTAACTGTTGAGCTGCTGTGTGGGACAGAACTTAGAAGATAGGTCAAGTGTCTATTTTTAAGAAAGAATAGAAACAATGATCTCAGAAAATTCTATTTTTAAAATTGTTTTAATGTAATTTAGTACGGGGTCTACAGGGTCTCACTACACAGATAGGACTCATAGTGATCTTCACGTTCTCAGCCTCCCAACGCTGGGATTACAGGCGTGTGCCACCACATCCAATCTCAGTTGCCATCTCAGTGTGCCCCTGGGGTGGGGCCAGCACAGAAAATTCTTCAAAATTATTGAAAACAGAAATATTTATTTGCATACCTATTTTAAAGAATATGTTTTTTAAAAAGCTATTTTATTGCTTTTCAATAAAGTGGTTATATACACAAAAGGTATACAGAATCATAAAATTATGTCAGTGAAAAAATTCAGTTATTTATCTGAGTTACTATATTAAGTATGGCTCCTTGTACATCTGCAGTTTCATAAATCTTAACTCTCAGAGTCTGAGGTGTTTAGGTTTTACATGTAGGGTCCATTGTACAGCAGCGAGGGTAAGTCTGTGCAATGTACCCAGTGGTTATCTGTTGCTAGGAAAATCACCAGTCCAGTTTCTCCTTTTAAGAACTTTGTATCATGAGTTTGTGTGTTTATTTGGCAAAAGAATACAGGGCATAAATATGAAGTTCCCCATTAGATCATGTAAGAACAATCTGACGATATCCTTCCTTCTCTTCCTAAACTTCATTTTGCTGTAGTTATGCTGTTCCTGGTATTTGTTAAGTACTATATGTTCTCTTTTCAAGACTGTCTCATTTGCCTCTTCTACCTTAAATATTGTACCCCTGTTATCTGCAGTGCTTAATTCCTCATTTTCTTTATGAATAGCTCATATATCATTTCACAGTGTGTACTGCTGCCAGTCTATTTAAATACAATTGTTAATTTCATTTGCATCTATCATTTGTCTGCCCCTGCTAGTTCCATAATTGTAGGTACTTTGTTTCATTTATTGTCACATAATAAAAAACTAGAGTAGTGTCTGCTTAATATGTAGAATGTGTTTAGTAAATCATATGTTGAATTAAGTATGAGGATAATTTGAGAATACTGATTTATAAAGATAGTGTTTTACAGTATAAGCTGTGACCTTAGTGCCTATTCAATAGAATTAGTTTATTTTCTTAAAAATCATTATGAATTACTGTATAATTTGGGAAGGACAGCATACAGAAAGCTAACTAATAAAAGTCATTCACTTGAAGCACTTTTCTATGAGGCCTCAACACAATCTCCCATCAGCAACCAGTGTGAGCTCCTGTGGTTTTCAGCTTTTGCAAATTTCTGAACTCTGCAGTTTTGGCATAAGACTAGGCACTTAGCCATAATTTGATAGTAAGTTACCCTTTAGTGTCCTTAGCTGATTGTATTTACTTATTATTAATAAGGTGCAACTTGAGAGAATTACCAGAAAAGTTGAAGTATTCTTTATCAGCATAGAAAAAGAATGAAAATTTTACATGTACAACTTTCTGAACACACACACACACACACACACACACACACACACCACACACGCATTCCCCAATAACATGGCTGTGAAAATACTAGTAGTAAAAATGATGATGACAGTTCTTGTTTGCTGAATTCTCACTGTGTGCCTGCATTGGTCCTTATAGAGGTTGTTTCTCAGAGTGTGTCACCATTAATGGGAAGGAAAGACTTCCAAGTTAGAGAGCAAGAAGACATTTCTATGCTTAAACAGAAGAGGCAGTGTAGAATGTTCCACCTATCCTTAAGGAAATCATAATTTTATGATCTAAAGATGGAAGTGAAATAAGCATAATAAATAGTGATAATTCCCTAGTGTAAGAACTCAAAAGAAGAAATAAAAGTTGAAAGGTATAACACAGTTAAATGGAAAGTGAGAAAGGATTAAACAATGAAGAGAGAAAAAGTAGAAACTTAGGAAACATGGCAGGGGCAAAACCATAGATTTATGTAAACAAAATGGTTAAGGCAATAGTCCTAAGAATTTCCATCAGGTTTTTGAAAATAGTAGTTAATGCATAGAATTCTCACCCTGACCAACTCTATATGCTGATATCTGTGAACTAAGCAACTACACTGAGG
>NDGM011061707.1:0-13507 GCA_002564305.1 Octomys mimax
TTTTTTTGTATTTTAGGGAAGGGTCTATAGGGTGTTCAGGGTCTCACTACTAGATCAGACTCTAGTAATCCATCTGTTTTACAGCCTCCCAAGAGCTGAGATTACAGGCATGCACAACTCTACCCAGTCTTAATTGCTGTCTCAGCATGCCTGAAGATAAGGCCAGCACAGCAGGCCTGGGGATCAAACTCCCAGCCCCTGGGCCTGCTTTCAGGCACTTTGAAAATACATGCATTTTGTATTTAAAGAAGGACAATTGAATTCAGTATAATGTTATCACTGTGAGTGAGTCCACTGCTATGTTGCAAAGAAAAAGAAAATTGAAAGTGTTTCTTTTACTATTTCTTTATAGTTTTATTTGTCTTGCTTCTATCTTTTCTTTTAGCCTCTTTGATTCCTTTTTCTATTTGTCAGTCAAAAATGGGTTGAAATAGTTTGCCAGTGAATTCTGAAGGACAGGGAATGTTGGGGGGCAGGTCAGCACAAGAGTTCGGATCTCTAAAGAGCCCAAAGTTTAACGTCAAACTGGGCTTAACCAATCTTGGAATGCCTTTGATTATCTTTATAAAAGATCAAGTTCTGATAGAAAATATAAGCAATATAATCTGGGATTTTCTTCAACTAATTGAAACTCACTTGGTAAACTGTTTCCCATCTGCTTGAGAAGAGTAAATTACAGTACAAATTCTTTTTCATAGTTGAATTACTAAAAATATATTCTAATATTTCTTCAAAGAAAATGTTACAACAGTTATAGCTTGACTAATAATGATAATGTCTTGCCTAATCTGTTTCCTGTCATTGAAACTCATAGCTCAGAGGAGGACAGAACTTCAGAAGATTCAGCCTGTGGGCAGTGGACTCCAATACAGAAATAGTGTGCTTGATGAGGAAAGCTCACATTATGGTGTCCAGCAAGCAGGGAGAGATTAGGGGAGGAGCCTGGGATGGAGCTGCACCTTCCTGGATCCTGCTCCCAGGTCACTGTCTCTTCCCTCTTCCCACCATGCAAGTGCAACCCATGAGTAAAGATCCCCTGGAATCCTGCCAGTTTGTAATGGCCTCTGCTCTGAGCACTTGAGGCTGTGGGGGGACACTCCTGATCAAAACTTTAATGCATGATTACAGCAAAACAGTGGAAAATATTCCTTGGTTTTGTATGTCATATTAATTTTAACCTTGTCTTTAATTTTCCAAAGAAACACTTTGGGAAAGGATGATTTTTACCTTTTCTACTTCCTCAAGGTCTTAAGAGTAGGCATGGGCTGCACAGTTTATGCTAAACCTCAAGCCAGCAGTGGGGATGTACCAGGAATCCTTACTGGGAGGCTAGCTCATGTGAGCAGATGTCTGCAGTTTTAGGTACTCCTTATAATGCCATTTTCCGAATACTTTACCTCTTATATTTTGCATTATCCAGCTTCATGTTACTGGAATAAAATTCCATTGACAGCTAATTTTATAAAGGCAAAATATTTATTTAGCTCATTGGGCTTTGGGTTTCAAAACCAAAATTGGGTGGCCTTATTGGTTGGAACTTCTGGGAAGGTAATACACATGGCAGAAGAGTGTGTCATAGTAAATGTAAGCATCTGAAGCCAGAATGCTGAGACTCCAAGGCCAACAAGCTGTTGTGCAGTTTTGAGGCCAATATCCCCAATTACTAGATGACCTTCCATCAGGACCCACCTTCTGGCTGTTCCACCAACTCCACTTATCAACAAGCTGGGACCAAGCTTTTAACACATATCTTTGAGGAACAGTCAACATCCAGATGATAGTGTCTTCTCTCTGGCACATTGTGCTGGTACATCGTGTACTGGCAGAGAGTGAAGTCTGGCCTCTTCTGGCTCAGTACCTTTTAGTCCTCAATTCTGCCATGATCTTAATAATTATAGTGATTTGTACACCCAGAAATTTTTAACCTCAGAGAACAGCTTATGAAAATATGCTTGAGCACAGAAACCAGTACATGGACAAAATAGTCTGGTGTAAAAATATTTAGTATTTCAAAGTCACCTGTGACATTCATCAAGATGGAGACACTGTGAAATAACACATTGCAAAGGGCATAGAGGTGACAGTTATTAATATCAGCATGATTGATTTCATACCCTTGAAATGTAGCAAACTTTAACTCTAGGTTCAGCAACTTCATAATTTATGTAAGTACAGCCTGTGTCAGTTCATTAACAGGTCATTAGTAAGTCTGTAGAGGATATTCTAAACTGTTCTCAGGAAAATAATGGGGTAATATACTAAAAAGTATGATTATGTTGGAAGTTCACTAGTACAATTTTAGATATGTTTGTTTATGCGTGTGTGTGTACCCACATGTACATGTATGCATGCCTGCACATTGTAATTTCTTTCTGCATTTAATGTATCTTCAGGCTTCTGGCTTCCCTGAACACACTGAAACTCTCTGGACCAAGCCAGACATGCCGCATGAGTGAGACTCACTGCAGTACTCTCATGACACCTCCAGCCCTCCGGAGCCCAACTCCCCAAACCTGCCTAGTGAGTGAGAACTTCTGCCTCGCTCTCAAGACCACGAAGACCCAACCCAAGCTCAGGAATCGCAAGTGAGTGGAAGAGCTTCGGCACTCCCCTGTACCCTTGGACCCTTCCAGACCCAGATCAGGCCAGGCATACAGGCCTGGGGCGGAACTATGCAGCTGAAGTCCCTGTAGAGATATTCAGGGTCAAAACCACCCGACTAATCAAGGAGCAGAACATCTTGCAGAGGGACAAAATGGGCTCATTCCCAAGGGCTGTAGAGGTAAGGAGCTGAACATAACAGCTAGATCCAAGCCAGAAACAACTGGATGAACTCAAATGTAATAGATCTGGACCCGAATTTCAGTAGGTGCTAAGGTTATAACTGCACCAAAGATCTACAACAAAGGTGAGAGAATAATGCTATACAAAATGACAAAGAGAAGGAGAAAAATGCAATCTCAGACCCCAAGTCCACACAGAAAATGTGCAGAAGACAATAGCAAGAAGAAAATGGGAGTCACACAGCTGAAATGTCCCAATCAATTACATCTGAAGTAAAGATACAACTGAGAAGTGTACAGAGGAACTTAGATCAGAAATAACCCCTGAAATTAAAAATAAATCTCTGAATTAGTATGGTCCAATGTAAAAAATCAAATGCAGAAACATATAAAGGAAATCGGATCAGAAACAATCTCTGTAGTAAAAGAATTAATAACTGCTTCTCAAGAAGACACTGATAAAAAAGAGAGGACATTAGAAAAATGACAGAATCCTTGAATGAGCAATACAGGAAAAAATAAATCACATGAAGCAGAGTCAAAGAGATATACAGGAACTTAAAAATCTCAATCACAAGCTTGCAAAACCACTTGAGTGAAAATTAAGGTTGAATTTCAGATCATGAAGAGAAATCGCAGCTAGTGAAAAGTTAAGAAAAGATCTCTTAAAAATAACTAGGATGAAGGAAAAAATTATTCATCACCTGCAAGACAAAGCAAAGATGAACAATGTGAGACTAGTAGTCATCAATGAGAAAGGAGGAAGATATTCCCTACTCCTGGATAGAGAGAACCAACATTGTGAAGATGGTCTTACTCACAAAATTGCTGTACAAATTTAAGGTAATCCCCATCAACCTAACACCAATATACTTCACAGACCCAGAGAACATTTGTTCCAATGTATTTGGAACAAAAAAGATCTACAATAGCAAGGGCAATCCTAAACAGCAAAGACAAGGCAAGAGGCATCACAATTCTTGACTTGAAATTATACTACAAATCTGCTGTGATAAAATCAGCATGGTACTGGGAACAAAACAGTCCTGAGGATCAATGGAATAGATTAGAAGATGCAGAATTCTGTATAAATACACTCAGCCACCTGATCATCGACAGAGAGGACAAACATGCTAACTGGGAGAAAGATAACCTCTTTAACAAATGGTGCTGGAAAAATGGGCTCTCTACATGCAGAAAACTAAAACTTGACCCAGATCTATCCCCATGCACTTAGCTAAAGTCAAAATGGATAAAAATCTAAACATTAAAATGGAAGCACTAAATCTCCTGGAAGAGAAAATAGGAGGAACTCTTGAAGACATAGGGATAGGCAAAGAGTTCAAGAACAAAAATCAATTTACACAGGTATTACTGGAAAGAATTAACAACTGGGACTTCCTCTTATAGGAAAATTTTTGCATGTCAAAAGAAATTACCAACAAAGTGAAAAGACTATCCACAAATTTGGGAAAAATATCTTAACTAATAAGCACTCAGACAAAGGTCTGCTCTCTAGAATTCATAAAGAACTAAAAACCATTAGGTCCCCTAAATTTAAAGAACCCATCCAGAAATGGGCATTCAAGATGAACACACACTCCTCAGATGATGAAGCTAAAAACAGGAATAAATAATTCAAAACTGCTCCACATCACTAGCCGTCTGTGAAACACAAATTAAAATTAAAACAACACTGAGATACCGTCTCACCCCAGAAAGAATGGGTATCATACAGAAATCATCCAACAACAAATGTTGGAGAGGCTGTGGGGGAAAAGGATCCCTTCTTCACTGCTGTTGGGAATATAGACTGGTGCAACCATCATGGAAATCAGTGTGGAGACTTTTTAATTAAGTAGGACTAGATATCCCATTCAAACCAGCTATCTCTCTACTGACAATTTTCCCAATGGAAATGAACATGTCATATTATAGGGATGTCTGTGTACCTATGTTTATATCAGCACAGTACCTATGTTTATAAATATAGGTATATTTTATATTTATAAAATATAAACAGTACCTATGTTTATATTTGACTATGTGATAGTCAAATCTTGGAAACAACCAAGGTGCCTGTCACCTGAGGAATAGATGAAAATGATGTGGTATTTTTATACAATTCCATATTACTTAGCTATAAAGAATGATAAACTCGAACCCTTTTATTTAAGTTGATGCCACTTGAAGACATACTCATAAGTGAAATAAACCAGACCCATATGGGTAAGTATCATATAGTCTCTCTAACATAGGAACTCAAAAGCAGAAATACAAATAGAAATGCATAACACAAATGAAAAGTGAAAACTTGAGGATTAGACAACAAAGAGTGGGCAAGGAGGAAAGCTAGGAAATACATTTATATGCACAAGATAGGTAAAGGAATGATCGTGAGAATCTTCAGGATATTTTTGAATCTAGCAGTTTATTGGTGAGATTTTCACCCTTACTAACTCCATATGCTGATACCTTTGAACTAAGCAACTGAACTTAAGATAGCAATGTGTAATAGTAGGGTCATATTTGGAATGCCTGTCATTTTCATCTTCTAAATATGTACTGTTTCTCATGACATACCAATTGCTGCAGTACTGTCTCTCATGTAAACATTTTCAAAATAAAAGGAGTGGTAGTGAGTGACAACAGAAGACAGGAAAAAGAAGTGTCTTGGGACTGTCCTGCTACAGTGGTCTGTATGTTTGGATTTCTAAATTTCTTTGTAAAATATGTAAAGTTTATTACTATTTTTCACAATATATTTTGTTAATTTTTTTTTCCTCATGTTATGTAGGGACTTAAAGTTTAACATATCAATACTTGATGCAAATTGCCTGTGCCATGTTATGCCTAAGATGTTTTATATTCAGTTAAATAGTGAGGTTAAGCTTACCAGCCTATGCTATAGGTAATATTAATAAGCTTCTCTTCTGGATGGTTAAAACCCTAAGTTCACAGACCAAAAATTAGGGAAAAAGAAGGCTTGCAAGAACGACCAGCATGTTAGCCCTAGACTTTCAAATTCAGTGAAGATTAAGGACATAGGACAACCTGTACTGTAACATCATGTAACTCAGCTGTGTCCCAAGTTTTTGATCAAGGAGATTATGGGGTCACAGAAGAAAGTGACCAATGACATAGAGTGTGCCTAAGGAGAGTCACATGGAGAGAAAACATTCCTCAGGCTTTCACAGAGAGCAAATTGTTCAGGCAATGGCCATGACTCTTCCACGTGGCTGACACACAAAAGAAGTGCAAACTGCGGTACAGTGTTTCAGGATAAATCCTGAGGGGATTTAACTGACCTTATCAAATACAAAAGTTTCATTACATGTTATATATGTCTTGCTTTATCTTGGTCTTAACCATCCAGCAGGAAAGTACTAAAACAATGTATAAAAAGTAAACCCATATTAATATGCTGAGCTGTAAAAGGCTCAGGTCAACAACTTTTCTGTTTTTCCCTTTTTTGGAGGACCAGGGACTGAACTCTGGCACTTGCACTTGCCAGGCAAGCGTTTATTCCACTGAGCCATCTCCCTGACCAACTCAACAACTTCTGTCATTGCCACTCTTATGGAAAACTCACCACTATTATGGCTACTGGACTATATTGGAATATTTTGCTGAATTTAGACACCTACAATACTTAAATGATAATGGAATACCCTTCTCTGACAAAACTAAACAAAATGGGGGATACAAATAAACAACGATTTTGTTCTGTAATTTCAAAATAAGATAGATACACAGCTGCATTCTCTTGGCTCATTGAATAGAGAGACTTGTTCTAATAGTGTTTGTGGAGAGGATATTATGCCTACATCTTGTACAATGAATAACCGCTAAGAATACAATTTGCAAACTATCAATTATTATTTATTTATTTATTTGGTGGAACCAGGGATTGAACTCATGCCTTTGCACTTGCCAGGGAAGCACTTATTCTACTGAGCCATCTCCCCAGCCCAGTATTAATTACTGAAACTGTGCTAGTAATCAGTTTTGAAACTGTCCCATTGCTATTTGTCTCTCAAAATTATTTAAAAAAATAATAATGTATCTTCTTTTGAAGTAAGGGGTTTTGGTCAAGTCTGTGTAGGCTAGCATTGACCAATATGCACCAGAAAGGCCAAGTTATGAGAAATGACTGGGAATACACAAGTTTTCATTATATTGATCTCGACCTGTTTCTGTTTTATACTGCCATCCAGTTAGGTATTTTTTACATGCAATGTTAATTGCATAAGCATATCTTATAAAATTGAGGTTAAACTTTAACTTTGTTCATTTTGGGAAATGGTGAAATGTGCAGAAATATTTGGAAGTAATCAAGATAAAGATACCGCTGTGAAAAGCATCCAAGAACTTTTAACATACATTTCCTTGAAGGCTGTCCTGACTCTTGGGAAGTAGCTCCATGTTCTAAGATTGTCTAAAGCTATCCAAGCTACACTATGTCCTTCTTTGAACAAATGGCAACCTCTTAGAGCAATGTTTGTAAAGCAAGAGAAGCAAAAAGAAGCTTGGAGTGTATTTAAGGCTGAGATTCTTACCTGCCTTATTGTCACATTAGCCCAAATGACACTGAACAAATAAGTTCAACATCAGTGGTGAAGGGAAACTTATTCTGCATCTACAGAAAGAAATTGTCAAGTTGTATGACAAAGGGTATGGCTATATTAAGGCAAAAGGAACTGTAGCAAAGCTAAAATCTGTCTCACATATTGCAAATCAAATGTGTTTATCTTGAATTCTTTATTTGTAAAATAAAACAATAAACACTGGCAGGCATTCAAATATTAGAAGATAGTTGCTTAATGACTGTAAGTCTTTTGTCAAGTTTCTTCTTAACATTATGTATCAGCCTCTGAGCAGAAGTTTGATTAATGTGGATGCTTCAGATCTCTATTTCCCAAATTGCAGCTGAGGGTGTCATTAGCCATTTGAAAGCCATCATGTAATGCTGTGATTTGTTCTGACTGATCTTATGTAATTGGCAACCTCAAAAGTTTTATGTAAGAGCTGTTGCCAAATCAAGTTATTTTCAAGCATTATCTGACAGAGCATTTTTGTTTTTACATCTACTGATTTTCATGCCATGGTTCTTGTGATTATACATAGAAACAACAAAAGGAATTCAAACTGTGAATAATAAGGAAAATCATTTGTGTTGCACTCCACAGGTATTTATTCTTTCTAATTGTGAGATAATGAACCATCTTAACATATCCATGCTTCTTTGCTGTATATAAGTTAGTTTCAATCCTTTTGCTATGATGATATCTGAACATATTCTCTTTGATATGTTATGAAAGTAACATTTATTATTTAAATTTCAGTTTTCTTTCATCCTGAGAAAAATTTCAATTTTTAAAATGTTATATAGCTCAAATAGAATTATATTTTATTTGACTGGAGTGTAAAACACAGATTTATAATCAATTCAAGATTTTTTTTGAAAATAGCTATCTATGTAGAATGTGTTACATGTTCCTTCATAACATACTTTGAAGACAGTTTATGAACATATATAAATTATGGAAGGTGAAGAAAGGATTAAAAGCACCCACACAGTCTAAAGGGAACTAAACAGAGAAAAGGAAGAAGACTAAATGGAAAATTCTACAGTGGAAAAAGGAGTTTTCAGACCAGAATCTGGAGGTAAAGATGCAGCAGTAGAGGGCCAGAGGGGTTACAGTGAAAGTCCAAGTCTGGACAGCTGCCAAGCCCCTCAGTGTCAGCTTGAAGTAGGCTGCACTGTAAGTGCAGCAGGAACAGGAAAAACTGCTCTGGGCTGAAGCTCCAGGAAAGGACAGATGGGCATTCTTTTCTTGGTGATTTTTTCCTAGGCAAGGCAAGTGGTGACAGGATGACCAGATGGTGCAGTCAGTGATGTCGTGCCAGGTTTGGGGCTCATATCTTTTTATACATTACCAGGGAGGGGGTCTGTACCTGGTGTGTTTGACAAACTCTTATGTTTGGCTTTCCCATGCATAGTTTGATAAGCCCATGAACTCTCAAATTAATTCATTAAGTTTTATTATTGTGGCCAATATGCAAAGTATTATTTTGCACCTTTGCAAGTTCTGATTGCTCATGACTGCTGGTGTTGATTGCTTACTTGTATTAAGTACACATGTATTCAGCACTGACATTTGTAATGAAAATGCACTAAATCAGATCAAACTATTATTTCATAAGAAGGAGTGACTCAGGATGGACCCTCACAAAAGCTGCTCATCTCACTTCACAGAGTACTGCAGACCAGGGAACAGCTCTTCACATTTTAGAAACATTTTGTATGTTTCAACTAAAAATGCTATATGGACATGCTATTGAAATGATCCCTGAGATAAGATATCATGTCTGCATCTTATACTATGAATAACTACTATGAAGGCAACAATATTCAATGTATTAACCATGAGAACTGTTCTACTAAACTGTTTTGCCAGAGCAAACATTGTAGGTACTTGAATTCACAAACTAAGATAACACAGACCAATAATCCACAATAGCAGTGAGTTATCAACACAACTGGCCATTGTCAGAAGTAGTTGACATGAGCCTTTTACACATCAATGTATTAATATAGCTTTACCTTTAATACATCATGGTTCTACTTTTCTCTTGGATGGTTAACATCAAGTTAAAGCAAGATCTATATAACTAAAAATGTAACTTTTACTATCTGACAAGAACATTGAAATCCCCTCACCATTTATCCGGGAACCATGCACAGCACATTGAAGATCTTTTGTCACTATCAACCATCTGGATGAGCCATCACCATTGCTTGACCAATTTTCTCTCTGTGAAATCCTGAGAGAATTTTTTCTCTCTGTGTGACTTTCCTTAGGCACACTTTACATCATCAATCATTTTCATCTGTGACCCCATAATCTCCTTGATCAGAAAATTTGGGACACCACTTATTTACAGGATGCCGTAGTACAGGTTCTCTTATGTCCTGAGTCTTCACTGACCTTGAAGGGCTAGGGCAAAAATAGTAGCTACCCTTTCAGTCCATCAATCTCCCTAATTTTTGGTCTGCAAACTTTAGTTGTTAAACATCCAGAAGAGAAGGCTAATAGTATTATTACCCTGTATCAGAGACCATTAAGCTTAACATCACATCTGTCTGAATATCAAACACATTAGACATAAAATGGAACTGCTATTTTCCAACAACTATGGATATTCTAAAACTTAAATTCCTATAAAATGTTACAAAACAAATACACAGTTTTTAATACAGATATTTAGAAATCAAACCATGTACAGCATTGTAGCAGGACAATCCTATGCCATTTTGTTTTTCTTGTCTCTCATTTACTTTTAATACTTTTTTGTTTTATAAACATTTAATTAAAGAAAATTTAGCAATAATTGTTATGACATTAGAAGCAGTACACATTTAGAAGACCAAAATGACAGATATTTTAAGCTTGGTTTTAGTATTACACATTGCTCTCTGCAGTGTAGTTGCTTAATTTACAGATGTCAGCATATAGAGTTAGTCAGTGTTAGGGTTCTGTCCATTAACCTCAGACATTTTTGAAAAACATCTTTGAAAAATTCTTATAACCATTACTTTAGCTATCTTGTTTATATAATGTATGTTTTTTCCATGCCATATTTCATACATTTTCTTGTTTGTCTCTCTTGGTTTACTCCTTACATTCTCTTTCCACTTAACTGTGTTATAGCTCACAATTTTTTTTCTTTTTTGAGTCCTTACACTTGAGAAACAATATGATATTTACACATGTGGGTCTAGTATATTTCACTTTTGAGTATAACCTCAAGTTGGATCCACTTACCAATAAAAGCTTTGAGTTTGCTTTTCTCTGAGTAATACTCTACTGTATAAAAATACCACATCTTTGTTCATCCATTCCTCAGATGATGGGCATTTTGGTAGTTTCCAAGATTTGGCTATCACAAATTGTTTTGCTATAAACATGACACACATATATCAATATGATATGATGTTTTCAGTTCTTTTGGAAAAATTCCCAAAGGGAGGTAGCTGGATTGAGTGGGATTTCCAGTCTTTTATTTTAAACTTTAGTGAACATTGGCTACTTCCTACTGATTATAAGTAAGTATAATTAGCTCACTGCTGTCATGGAACCACATTAATAGGTATACATGGCTGTGAGACAATTTTTTTTATAATTACAGAAGGTCACCTGTCCAAAAATAATTTATAAGTAATTCTTTTCCAGTTTTTGTCCCATTAAGAAGAAAAAAAATGTCCATAAGTGCTAAAATAATCAGTTCAATCTTCCATAGTCATATAACAACACAGTGAAAATGGCCACACTCTCAAAATTCTTATAAAGGATTTAATGCCATCTTGACAAAAATATCAGCAGCACACTTCACAGAAATAGAGAAGGAATCAAAAAATGTATTTGGAACCAGAAGAAAAGAGAAGAACAAAAGCAATTCTGGACAACAAATGCAAGATAAGAGGAATCACATAACCTGACTTGAAAGTATACTACAAATCTTCTGTGATGAAAATAGGATTTCACTAGCAAAACAAACAACCTGAGGATCAGTGGAACAGAGTAGAGAATGTGGACAAAACTACAACAAAATCTGCCACATTATCTTGACAATGGAGCCAAACACCATCGATGGAAAAAGGTAGCCTCTTTATTGAGCATGGCTGGAAAAACTAGCTTTATACATGCCAAAGAAGACTGATATTAGAAACAAATCCATACTCTGCACAAAACTAAAATCAGAATGACTAATTAATCTGAATATTAAGATGGAATTACTAGATATTCTGAAAGAGAGAATAGGTACAACTCTTGAAGACATAGGTGTAGGAAAAGCTTTTATGAACAAAACCCAGATTACATAGGAGTAATCATAAAGCATAAATAACTGGGATCTCATCTTATTAAAAAGCTTTTGTGAGTCCTAGCCCAGGTCCCAGTGAGTGTGTGGGAGAGCTTCCTGATACCCTGAGCCGGCAGGACCTGTCAGTCCAAGCCCAGGACCAGCGTGAGTGAGACCCACTTCCACCTTCTTGGGACCCCACCACCACCACTCCACAGCACCACACCCACCCTGCCCACCCATTGAGAATTTCTGCCGGGTTCTGGGGACCCTCAGATCCAGTTCTAGCCAGGCCACTGTGAGTGTGTGAGAGAGCTTCCCGCTTCCCTGTGCCAGGGGGACCTGCAGGTCCCAGCCCAGGCAAAGAATGGGTGAGACCCTCTTCCACCCTTTTGGGAACCCCCAACCACTCTGCAGCACCCCTTTCATTCCAAAACCCAGGTGAGGACTTCTGCCACTTTCTAGGGAACCCCAGATACAGCCTTAACCCATACCCAGTGAGTGTGTGAGACAGCTTCCTCTCTGCACTACTCCACCTTAGCCCCTCCAGACTCAGCTTATGCCTGGCATATAGCTGCAATCCCTGCATAGAGAGTAGGGGACAAAGCCACCCAGCTAGTCCAGGAGCAGAACATCTTGCCAGAGTGGCACAACAGGATCACTCCCAAGGTTAGCAGCAGGAAGGAGTTGAACACAGAAGCCAGATCCAAGACATACACAGCTGTATAAATCCAAACTTTGTAGATCTGCACGTAAATTTCAGTAGGTGCAAAGGTTATAAATGCACCAAAGCTCTACAACAAATGTCAGAAGACAATGCTACACAAACGACAATGAGAAGGAGCGAAATGCAATCTCAAAACCCAAGCCAATCCATAACAAGTGCAGAGGACACTACACAGAAAAAATTGAGAACCACACAACAAAAATTAATGCATCAACAGCTTCTGAAATAAAGAAACAACTGCAAAATGATAAAGAGGAACTCAGTTTTATGAAAAAAGAAATCACTGAATTAAAAGCATCTGTAGTAAAAAAGCAAATGCAGAAACATATGGAAGAATCCCAATGCCCACCCAGAACAAAGGCAGATGACAATAGCTCAGCTCAAATGTATGAATTAATAGCATGGAAAGCAAATAAGCAATATCAGAAAGTTATAGAGGAACTCAGAGCGGAATTCTTTTCTGAAATAAAAAAAGAATTCTCTGAACTCATAGCATCTGAAGTAAAGTATCAACTACAGAAAAAAAGGGAGGAAACCCAATTGGAAGACAACACTGCAGTAAAATAATTAATAACTGCTTCTAAGGAAGACATAGATTAAAAAATAAGAGATTAGAAAAATGACAGATTCCTTTAATGAGCAATATAGGAAAGAAATAGATTGCATGAAGCAGAGTCACAGAGATATAGAGGAACTTAAAATTTCAATCACGAGCTTGCAAAACCATTTAAGTGAAAGTGAAGGCAGAGTTTCTGCTGGTGCAGCTAGTGAAAAGAAACTATGGCCATACTTCCAAAATTTCTGTACAGATTTAATGCAATTTAATATTTGCATTCTCAAATATTAAGAAAAATCTGACATTCAGGGATACCCAAAGCATACAGAATGCCAAATAAGCTCAACCCAATGAAAAACATACCTAAACATATAATAGTCAAGATCCCAGAAACTCAGCTCAATAACACTATATTGAAAGCTGCTAGAGAAAAGAAACAGATCACATTCAAAGGAAAACCCATCAGAATTACGGCCGACATGTTTTCACAACTATGAAGGCATGAAGAGCATAGAGCAGAGTACTTCAAGTCCTCTATGAAAACAAATTCCAGCCAAGACTACTATACCCTGCAAA
>NDGM011061708.1:0-11407 GCA_002564305.1 Octomys mimax
GGGGATCACAATATGAGAGAAGATAAGATGGGGGCTCAGGACCCGTCCTGGCTCGCTGTGGACACCCGGATGGCTGTACGTGAGTCCCTTGTCTCACTGGGCCTCAGCTGTCCCATTTGCAAATAAGGGGTTCAGATTGGCTCACTTAGTCCAAGGCTGAAAAACTCCAAAGGAGGAAGGGGTAACAGGCTGTGAGCATGGGGGGAGGCGGCAAGAATTCTGGGAAAGGATTCCATGTGCTACAGACTTCAGCAACAGCCAGACCCACCTTTTGTACTTGTTCATGCAGCTCTGGGGATCGAACTCAGGGCCTCGCTGTATGCTAAGCAAGTACTTCACCCGCAGTCCTTAGCCCACCTTGTATGCCAGCCCTGTCACTTGCCTGGCTGACCTTAAAGTGTGCTTTGCAGAAAGGAGGATTCCGAGGGTGCAGTGCCCAGCCTGTCTCCAAATGTCGGGCCCTTTCACAGTCTTATAATTCCTGGGTTTTTGAAACCACAAAGCCTTTCTGGGCACAGCCTAGCCCTTAGCTCTAGTCTAGCTGGCCTTAGGATCCCAGGAAGCCTACCATGTGGACCTGCTGCTTTGCCTCCCTGCTGGGAGAAATCCCCACTCCCCAGCCTTCAAGATCTCCGAGCTTCTCAGAGGGTCCCCAATCTGGTCTGTGGCCCTCCTTCCTGAAGCCATCTCCTTCTGTCCCTAAGCAAGAGTGAGCCTCTAATCTGCTGCTGTTACCCAATATTTAACTGTGTTAAGAGCTGGATATATTGCCGTGTGTGTGTGTGTGTGTGTGTGTGTGTGTGTGTCACTCACACATCAGCACTTGCTGAGTTAGGAACATATCTGAGGGCAGATGCTGTGTCTTTGCTATCCCCGGACCCCTTAATAGGGCCTGGCGCTTGGCAGGCGGACGCCCAGTGGACATCAGTAGGAGCTGCAGGAGCCACCTTCTCCGTCCCCATCTCCCACCAGGCTGCCTCGGCCCAGGCTACTAGCTGGCCTGCTTCTTTTCCCACTTGCCCTCTGTCCCCTTCATCCTCCACCTGATTCAGCCTGCTGTCTCTGCGCTGCCCTGACTGATGCAGGATACTGTAGTTAGGACCGGGTCTGGCCTCAGCAATGGCCACAGCATTTCTAAATGAAAAAAATTAAAAGGGGCAATGGAGGAAGTTGATTCTATTGAAACAGTTAGCAAAACAGTCAGTTTCTGGTATAATAATATATATGTTTCTTTATTGACACATTAAGAACATGAAAGGTCTAACAACTATGATCATTTCAAAGTAGTGATGAACATAATTTCTGAAATAACTATCTTTGACGACACTAATGCAGTCTGAAAACATCTGTGATTTCTGTTGGTTACAAAGTCACAGGTACTGTTAATACTTTTGTGGCTTGTTGTCCAACCACACTTAAAATTTCTTAAATTTGTTATGGGGAGTGAAAAATAAAGATGTAGTTTTCTTCCTATCTAGGTTCACAAATCCTCAGATATCCATAGACCCAGGCCAAGAACCTCTGGTTTATGTGAAAGGAGAAAAGAAGAACACCCTCAGCAATTGACGCTTTCACTCCCAAGTCATTTAACCCTCACGCCAACCCTGAAAGAGATACATGACAGCCCAGTATTCTGATGGCGTGTAAAGCCCAGAGAGGTGCCTAAAGTCAACCAAGGCCCTGCATGGAGCCACACAGAGCCTCTCTCCAAGGAGACAAGCCCCAGAACAGGGCCTGTAGTCACTGTGGCCCAGAATCCCCCAAAACCTACACCCCAGGCTGTAAGGGGCTGCTCAGTGAACGCAGGGCTACGGCCCCTTGAAATCACACACACTCAGGCATTTTTATCTCCAGTTTATTTTTTTTAGACTAAGAGCAGAGTATGAAAGTCACAGCCAAAGCACTTGAAAAAGGCCCAGGATGGGTGGGGACCGACAGGGTGGGCAGGGCAGGTCCTGGGAGGTGGGTCCCGAGCACGGCTGGAAGGGAGGGGCGTTGTTGTCTCACGTCTCCAAAAGTGTCTGTGCGTTGCATAGGTCCTGTCTTCACAGAAGACAAAAGAGGGGCCAGGGGGTCCCCCAGGGGGCCTAGCCTGGTGGGGAGGGGTCTAAAGCTGGAAGGGGAAGTCAAGAAAGGTCGGGGTTAAGGAGGGAGAGGGACTCTGTCTGTCTGTACATTATATATAGAGATATAGAGTCTGTACATGCCTGCCTGGCACCCCAATGCCCACCCCCTTGCCATCCCTGTCCACTGCCTGCCTCCCCAGGGGTGTCTACTTGTAAACTTGGATTTAATCCAAACCATAATCCTGCAAGGGGGAGGGGGAAGAGGACGTGCTTATTGCTGTAAACAGGGGAAGGGGACCGCAGGTGGTGTTGCCCCCCCTTCCCAGCCCTCTCCCCATGCTCTGCCGCAGGAGGAGGGTGACCCGACACCGGCCCGCTTCAGCTTGCTGTCTCTGGGGCACATCTGTCTTTCTGAGGGGACAGTGGGGGAGGGCAACAGGGGCAGGAAGAGGTACGAGGGGGCAGGGAGTCCTGAGCACTTCCCTTCATGGCCCCGGTTTGGTACCAAACATTCCCAGAAGCACAAGGCTGCCTAGGACCTTGGCTGTCCCCGTGCCTGAGCCACTGTGGTGCCCTTACTGGAGGGGCAGATGGGGCAGGCACCGATGTGTGTGCAGACCCCATTTTCAGCCGTGGAGAAGGGTAGAGGCCCTACAGCTAGGCGCCTGTGGAGAGCCCACGGCTCCCTGCCCCTTGTTGGCCCCACCCATCTCTCTCTGCCTAGCAGGTGGCAGAGCTAGGAGGCCAAGAGCGTCAAGAGAAAGAAGGCGATGCCCACGGCCAGGGGCAGGTGCTCCCGCTTGGGGCTGGTCCCGCTGATGCTCTTCTCCAGCTTGGGTACCCGGGGGCTCTCTCCCTCGAAGTCTTCTGCGGACAGATGAAGAGACAGACTGGTGAGGGCTGGGCTGCGCGCCGGAGCAGGGGCACGCGGCAGCGGCAGCAGCAGTGGAGCCGGGGACTTGGCCACACATGGGGCCAAGAAGGACCGTGTCCCAGGGAAGGCATGCGAAATGAGCAGGCACCAGGAAAGGGCTGCGGTCCCAGCAGCGGCCACCAGAGGGCGCTGCGCAGACTCACCCAGCACGTTGATCTTCACATTGGGGCCCATGGTGAACTGGGGGAGGGTGGGGACCGGCTTCTCCCCGGAGTGCGATGCTGCGGGGTCGGGTGCGGGTGGGGAGAGAGGAGGGGGAGAGTCAGGGCCAGGACCCCCTTCCCCTACTACAGCCGGGGAGCAAGCTCCCCTCGCCTACGCCCTCCACCCCCACCCCCAGGAAGCCAGGGGAGCCCCAAAGCAGGGGAGCCAAAGACGGGGCGCGGTGGGAGCCGACGACACTCACTGGAGGCGCAGCAGACGAACACCTTCATCCTTAGACACTTCCAGTGCAGGTTGTGGGTGGGCGTGGCTGGGGAAGAGACGGGCCCTGAGTGGTCGGCGCCCCATTTGTGCCCCGCGCCTGTCCTCGCCCGCCGCCAGCTGCCCCTTTGCACACTGGTCCCTATAGCTGCGCTGTCCTCCCTGGGAGCCCCGCACTCCCATCCCTCCAGAGCCAGGGCTATAGAATGTGCACAGAAACTCGGCGGCCCAGACTTGGGACTGTCACCCAAGCCCTCTCAGCATCATCACGTCTGATCCGGAGTCCCGAGGCCCTCGACCCTCGACTCTCGCCTCGTCCACGTCCTCACTGTTCGCTACAGAGGGGCCCCCAGCCCTACCACCCGCTCTGACCTGGGCCCGCACCCCGCCCGCACTCACAGATGTAGTAGTACTCGTGGCCAGCGTGGAACTCGTAGCCCAGCGAGAAGGCGCTGTAGCGCTGGAACTTCTCTGAGAACTTGATGGGGCTGTGCGGGGCGTGCGGCCGGTTGCACTCCCAGCGCTTGAAGCCCTGGCTGGCGTTGCAGGTGCGGTAGCCGCTGCGGCTCACCATGTACAGCACGTATTGCTCTGCCCCGCCGCCCGGCCCGGGCCCCGCCCCAGGTCCCGCTCCCGAGCTGTTGTAGTGCGGGCAGTAGATGTCCAGATAGTCGTTCACGTTCACTTGCACCGTGTAGCCCTCGCGCCTCAGGCTGGAGGAGAGCAAGCGGGTCAGGGAAAAGAAACCCCAGAGTCAGCCTGTCTTCCGCGCCGCCGCCGTGCAAACCGGCCCCGGAGCTTCCCGACTTGCCCTCCCCACTCTTTCCAGCCCGTCTCTGCGCTCAAGACTCTGCTTCTGCCTGTCCGCCGTGTCTCAGTCCTCCTTGCCTTCCGGGGCTGGCTTCTTACCCGTAGCCACCAGAGGGCAGCAGAGACGCGGGGAAGCCCAGCGCCTCCAAAGGAGCCGCGGCAGAGCGAGGGGCGGGGGAAGAAGGGAACTTACGCTTCGGTTGCCACAGAAACGGCGCAGGCCCCAGCGACTCCCAGACCCAGGCCCAGATTTCCTCCGTCCATTCCCCATAATGCGCCAGCCGGGATGAGAGACCGAGGGAATGGCAGTGAAGCGGGAAGACAGAGGAATGTTTTCCGTGGGACACACACCCTTCTCCCTCCACCGCTTTCTAGCGTGCTTTCCTGCCAGTCCAGCCCAAGGCCAGTCCAACAAGACCTGCCCTCCCAGACGCGAGTGGTGCTTCATGCACATACATGCACAGGTTCCATGGCGCGCACACACAAATGTCCACCGCCCACTCAAGGCGCATACCCGGAGAAGCGAGGCTGCACGTGTGCCCAGCCGCTTGCCAGGCCAGTATTGGCTGCCCAAGCAATCTCAGGGTCCCCGGGATCGCGCCACATAGCAGTATTACTGGTCTCTGTACCGTGAGTCCCACTCTCCTTGCCCTAGGGTCAGGGACCACAAGGTCCCAAATACGACAGAGCAGAGGGCCGAGGGACTCGGCACCAAGCCCCCTGCAACATGGTTGTCTCATCACATGCTTCCCTCCACCTGGAGGACACTGCCCCATGATCACACTTGCCAGTGTTAAGGGGCACAGTACCCAGACACGATGGCTGTGCCTCTCACCTCTCTCTCTTCCCTCTCTAGGACAGAGCAGCAGATGCTGTGTCCCTCACCCCCACCTGCCTTGCTAGTTACCATCAAAGAAAGTGCTGGTCTGAATACCCTCGGTGGTGGCATAGAGGGGTGTAGGTATGGGAGTCAGAGATTTGAGGAGCGTTTCTTACCCTACCCTCCTGGGTAAGAATGCACACACGTGGACAGTGAGGAGGAGGATGGGGTGGTCATAGGTACCTTGCAAAATGTCAAACTACTGAGGTCCCTAATTCCTGGGATCTGGGGTGAGAGGCTGGCTGTCCTTGTCACCAGACAGCACCCAGTTTTATAAGCAGTAATTAGACCCATTAGCAAGATGAGCTTGGAGGTCTCGGCCTCCTCCCCTGCCTTACTCTACTTCTCGAGCTTTACCTGTGCTGCCCCCTTCCCAAGTACCCCTTCCAAGACTGGCAGTGAGGCAAATGAGTAGGAGCTGGTTTGGGGCACACAGAAAGATGGGCACAGCCCCCTTGAGTCATCAGGCATGCCAGCAGTCCCACTTGGTTCCCATGGGAGTGACGGGTCACTCGGGCCCCTCCCTGGCCCTGGCACCCAGGTGGGCAGGAGTCTCAGCCTGGGGCACTGGGAGCTGGAAAACGGGTTAGACCAGGCCTGACTCCCAGCCACCACCCCAGCATTGCCTGTCCATCCCAACCCTGTATTCTCCAGTTCCACCCTCAGGGTTTGGGGAGGGGGCTGCCAGCATTATGGTGACAAGCCTGGAACAGACGCACAGCCATACTGTGACCTCTGTCCTGGAGTCTGACCCATGATTCCAGCCTCATTCTGAAGCAGCCTCTCCCTATGCGCCACCCAGGTCCTCCTACCACACACCCCATTCCTGTAGGGAGCAGACCAGCTTCAGAGATTCCTATAGGTATCTGAGCTCCCTCAACGGGGTGGGACCAGCCTTATAAAAAGGTGACTGAATGACCACAAGGAAAGAGAAGCCACTTCTTGCTGATTGCTGTGCTCCTGGCAGAAATAGCCCCCGAAACGCACCCTGAAGCTGGGTGTGTTGGAGGAAGACCTCCTTGGAGGGGTGGCTGTGTCCACTGGCATGGGGTGGACAGGGGTCAGAAGGGCTGGGTGCCAGAAGTGCTAGCCACAACTCCTAGGAGACCCGACCTGTCTGCTCGGCTCAGGCCCTTTCATTGAATCTTCCCTGGCAGGGTAGCAGTAGGTGCCCTAGGCTTCTTGCAGCCCGCCTGCCCGGCTGCACCTCCGAGGCCGTGGGCTGGGCTGGGTCCTGCCCCTCAGACATCTCTCTGCTCCTCCTCTTCTTGCCTCTCACCTTTGCGCAGAAAGGCTAGCATCAGCACACCTGTTCAGAGTGCGCCCCTCGCCCATCACCCCGTTATTGCAGTCTCTCCTGGGTCGCACCGCCCCAGGAACGTCCAGACCCCTCTCTTACTGCTCACTCTGAGTGCAGAGAGGAGAGGATGCGCGTCGCAGGAGCAGGGAAGGCGCAAAATTCTCCCCCCGGGGCAATTAGGGGACGGTAAACAGGGTGTCTAACAGGACCAGGGAGTAGGGAAAGGATCCCAAGCGGCCGAGCACTTGTTAAATCCCAGCCCCCACCTTAGACGCAGGATGAGGAGTTACGGGAGCGGAGGAGGAGGGCTGTGAAGAGACCGGTTCTTCCCTTCAGCGCGCGTCCCCGAGGCTGCGCGCCGCCCGCCCGAGCCGGCGAGGCCAGGCCACGTGTGCGCGGCGTGGGGCCCGCGCGCCAGGGCTTCGGGTGGCGGTGGCGGGGACCGTCCGGGCGGCGCGTGCACGCGGACACCCCGTGCCCCTCTGAGCCCTCGGCCTCGGCACCCCGCCGGCCCCAGCCCTGCCAGCCCCTTGATGGGCCTGGGTCTTCCCCAGCCCGCAGGGTCGCGCGGTGAGAAACGGCGCGCCCGATACCCCCGCCCCTCGCCCCTGCGACAGCGGCGGCGGCGAAGGTTTATTGATCTGCAGCGGCGGAGAGGAGCGAGAGACCAGCCGAAGGCGAGACGCGCAGAGATGGGATGGAGAGACCCAGATCGGGGAGGTGAACCGAGGCCGGAGTCCCTGCGAGAGACAGAGGAAGCCAGAGACCCGGAGAAGGAGGGAGAGCACGGGAACAGAGCCCTGGAACCTGAAGAGACCTAGAGTCCGACCCAGAGGCCCACAGATAGCGAGGACAGAGACGCCAAGGAGAAGGGAGGGACACGGAGGGCGCAGAGCAGAGCTCGCCGACTGGGAGAGAACAGAGGCAAAGACCATCAGGGATGCAGTGGAGCCTCAGCAAATAATTGTTGAATGAATGTTTGAATGAAAGCCATCAGCAACAGAAACATTTCAGAGGTAGAGAGGCAGGTAGGGAGACAGATAAAGATGTTCCCGAGGCTCCTGGAGACGGGGGTGAGTGCCAACACCTTTGCCCGGTCCTGCAAAGAAATGAAGCACAGGCAGGGGCAGGCATCTGACCGACCATCAGTCCCCACCCCATTCAATTTCAGGCTCAGGGGACTCCTCGCCCTCACACTTTCAGGCTTTCCTCTGTCACAGTCCTCCCATTCCTAGTTTCTGGGCCAGGTTGGGAGCAGGCCTTGCCTACTCCAGGAGAGTACACAGAAGGGCCGAGTAGGGGGCCAGAACTAGATCGCCGCCCTGGCGCGGGGACCTGGCGCGGGGACCTGACCCGGGTCTGTCAAAGGAGGCTACCGCACGTGTCCCACCAACACTCTCCCACGTGACCCCCTGGGGGTGGGGTCCTAAGAACCCCCATGACCCCGGGGGCAGAGACCCTCTGCACGTGACGGGAGGTGTGAGCCGGGAGCCCAGCTCACGTGACTGGGGGGAGGGGCACGGAAGCCTGTAGCAGGCCGGGCCCCGCCCCCAGCTCCCCGGCCCTCTCCACTCCCGGCTCCCGAGCACGTCGCTCGCACGATTTATGGGGCCGCGGCTGCCGCAGTGAGGGAGCCGGGGAGCCGGGCGCAGCGGCAACAAAGGCCCGGGGAGCGAGGCGGGGACGGCGGCTGCTCCGACCCGGTGCGCGCCCCCTCCCACCTCTGCCGGCCCAGGCCCGCGCGAGAGTGGAGAGAGCAGAAAGAAGGCACCGGAACCGTCTCCCACCCCCTTCCGGAGCTGTCACCTGCGCCCAGGTGTATGCGGAGGAGGTGGCCTGATCGACACCCCCTCAAGGCGATTCCTGCATCCCTGAGGAACCAGGGCTGTCCCTGGGGTGTTGGGAAACCCGGCGCCCCTCACCTGTGAGCTCTCCTTGCCCGCTAAGCTCCAGAGGGGCAGGGGTCGGATTGTGGGTCTGGGGGCGGGGTATGAGCCAAACGGAGCAGGGAGTCAGCCTTAGCGCCCCTCGAGATCTCGGAGTCCCGCTCCGGGGGGGAGGGGCCGCATCCCCACCCCCGTGGTTTCCAGGGAAGCGAGAGGGGGGCGTCGTTGGCTCATCCCCACCCCCAGTCTGACACTCTGGGCGCGAGGAGGGGGGAGGCGCAGAGCCCCAAACAACAAA
This sequence comes from Octomys mimax, assembly GCA_002564305.1. NCBI lineage: Eukaryota > Metazoa > Chordata > Mammalia > Rodentia > Octodontidae > Octomys > Octomys mimax. The sequence continues at coordinate 8,598 of NDGM011061708.1, forward strand.
GAGCGGAGCGGCGAGCGCAGCCCCTCCCCTGGAAGGTTGGGGGTCGTGGCTGCCTGGCCTTCCCGGTTCCCTCCCCAGGGGTCTTGCCATTTGCTCCCTAGTCGACCTCAAGCTGGAGAGCCAGAGGCAGAGCTGCTGCCACCGCCCGGGCAGGTGTGACAGTGACCCCCGCGTCCCCAGGGATCCCCCACCAACACGCAGACACATGCGAGGCGGCCAGGGTGATGCCCACAGTGGCTCGGCGGGGAGGAGAAGACAAGGGCAGCGAGGACTGCGCGGGGGGCACCCGCCGCCGCGCCGCACACCCCGGGAAACCGCACAGCCTCCCTGACACCCGCCCAGACCGCGGCGGCGCCGACAGCCACCCAGCCAGACGCGGCTGGCCACGCGGACACCGGCGCAGCCCCCTCCCCGCCGGTGCCCGCTCCCACCCCAGACGATCGCCGACGCAGACACACAAATCACACACTCAGACACACGCGCACTGACAGCCGCGCACGCCCGCTCACACTCGGTGCCACACGCCGTCCCTATCCCGGGTATGTGTGTGCGTGTGACACGCCAACATCACCCTGCCTCCTTCCTTCTCCGGGCTCCCATCCTAACCGAGCAGCACTCCCAGGGCCCCTCAACTCGGCGACCCGGCCCCAGCGCACTGCAGCCGGATTTCCCAACACTGCCGGGCAGCGCACCGCCAGCGTTCCAGGGAGGCGCTCCTTCAGACTCCCGGCCTCAGCTCTGGACCCCACTTTTAGAACCAAGAGTCCAGGGCAGAACCCACAGAAACCCTCATGGCTGAAAACAGGTCATCCCCGGGCCGCTTTATGCGGCGGCCCATCCCCAGGACATTGGTGGACCCCAAACCCTAGCCTAGCCAAAGGGACTGACGATGGGGGTGGGGGGCGTGATGGGTCAGGGGAGAGCTGTTCCAGCGGCGGGGGTGGAGAGAAGCCAAGATGGGGAGGGGGCCCCAGCGCCTCCTCCGCACGGCCCGAGCGCTCCTTGCTGCACCCCAACAGCCTCGCTCAGACACCCCCGAGTTTCACAGACGCCCACAGAGTGCATTTCCCTGCCCCCCAGCCTCCAGCTCCGCTCCCCCAGGACTTCCTGAGCTCCAGCTCCCCCTCTCACGGACCCGGGACGCGCGGGCTCCCCGGCCCCCGACTCACTGCTGGTTGGAGCTGTTCCAGTACACCGCATGCCGGTTCCCCAGCGCCCCCCCGGGCCCCTGGGCCAGCAGCGGCAGCAGCGGCACGGGCACAAGCAGCAGGAGCAGCAGCAGCGGAGCCGCCGCCATCCCCGGAGCCGCCGCCGCCGCCGCCCCCCGACTGAGCCCCGAGCTCCCGGCTGCTCGGCTTCCCAGCTCCCCGCCGCCGCCGGCCCCCAGCTTCAGACCACGCCCACAGCCCGGCTGTCCGCCCTCTGGGGCGCGCCCTGAAACCACGCCCCTAGCGCGCTCCCGTCAGGCCACGCCCCACTAGAGCGGGGAGCGCGCCCGCGCGGAAAGTGGGGGCTGCGCTGCCCCTAGGAGGCGGCCGATTTGCGCCTCCCCTGTCTCTAGGTTGTTTGCTTCAGCTGGCCTATTACCCCCGAGGCTGGAGATCCAGGAGAAGGCGGTGGGGGCCGAGACTGGATGTGGGCCTATTCATTTCTGGGACAGGGCAAAGGAAGAATCAGAGGAGGACCAGATCTCTCCTGAACACGCTGGCCCTGTCTCCCAAGTGCCTGACGAATCCTAGGGCACAAAAGGCTAGTGGAGAAGCCTTTAGCCGGCACCAATGACCTGAAGCCCCCGGCTGTGGCTCAAATCCTGTTTTTCTTAGAGGCGGAGTGGAGACTCTCAGTTCCCGGAGAATGTCAGTACTGTGTGCAGGAAGGACATCTGGTTGTCCAGGGCCCCAAGCAGGAGGGGTGCATCGAAGAGCCAGCTGGGGCCCAGTACACTTCCCAAGATTGCCCACTTACAAAAGGCTCCTCACTTGCTCTGGCGGGCTCCTCCTGGTAACACCACTGCTGTTCCCAGGCATTCTCTGTGGAGTGCCTCCTACTCCCAAAGACCAAGAAGGCCCAGTGCAGGAACCTTGTGTTCCAGCTGTGCCACAGTCATTGTTCTCTGGGGATAGCCAGCACCCCACACACACTCAGAAAAAAGGCAAACACCCAGAGGCAGAGAACGGAGGGAACACTGGCACCTGTCACACAGCCCGGGACACACAGGTAAAGGTGGTAAAGGTACTTGCAGACAATTAGAGATCAGTAGGAACAAAGACCCATAGANGTAGACACACACCAGCCGGACACACACACACACACACACACACAGTGACTCACACTGTACACCTACATGCACCTTCTGACACACTATTCACACTTCCTTTCCTAGGAAGTGGGAATTCCAGGAAGGGTTCTGAACCCAGAACTAAGTAGGTATTGCTTCTTAGGGTGGTTTCTCCTTTGGAGAGGCCCAAACGAAGAGTGACCAGGCAGAATCAGGCCTGACTGGGTCTCCTCACCTACACCAACCACTTGTGCCCCCAGAGGCAGCCATGACACATTTGCTGCTGTGCTGCCCTGGAGGCCCAGTACTTGGCACTCTCCATCTGCTTAGCAGAAAAGGGCCCAGGGTCACCAGTTGGCTGTGGGTGCTGGGCTTGGGAGAAAGGTAGTGTCATTCAGAATAGGCTTTGCGCTGAGCTGCTGCCAGGCAAGAGCAGGTTCTGTCCTCTCTGGGCTCCTCCCTATCCCAGGAGATCTCACCTCTCTTCTCAGGAGCCAGAAAGTAAATTAGGTCCCTTGGGAACGGGGCGGGG
>NDGM011061712.1:0-11933 GCA_002564305.1 Octomys mimax
AAAAAAAAAAAAAAAAAAAAAAGACAATACTGAGAGGTGGGGAGTGATTATCTCTAATTTACAGAGAAAGAAGTTAAAAGACAAATAAATGACTTGCTCAGAAATCATACACTGTAAGTCAGATGAGCTTAGGTTTATGATTCTAGCAATTTAAAAGTCTTGGCCTCCCTCTTTCCAATACATTAAACTATTCTATACAATATCTAAAAAAAAAAAAAGAAAAAAGAACTTCAAATATAGTTTACCTACTTCAAATGACATCAAGTCATATAGAAAAGATTATAAAGTCCCCTTACATAGACATATCCATAGCAACATTTCTAACTTGTCCAGACATGGGAATTTCAATGTATCCATAATAGATATTCATAAACAACTTCTAATTATGTATATTGTAGGTTTTTATAGTATGACTTTTATAAGCTCATTAGCATCCATCAGGCCCAGATGCTTTAAAAACCAGGATTGGGACTGGGGATTTGGCTCAGCAGTAGAATGCTTACCTAGCAAGCTGGAAGGTGTGGGTTCAGTCCTTGGCACCAAAAACAAAAAGTAAACCTCCCCTAAAAACCTGGATGAAATGCTAATTCTTGAGAAATCAGGACATATTTCACATGTTACTATCAACACAACAGTACCATACCCTCTGGCCTGCACTTTTATTATGACACCTTAGGAAGATGCCAAAAGTTAGGTCCAAAAATAGAATAAAAGAGGAAATGTCTGATAGCAAAACCATGCTCTCTTTAAAACCATCCTGGGCTGGGGCTGTAGCCCAGGGATAGAGTGCTTACCTAAAACCCTCCTGAAGGCAGAAAGAGAGATGCAGAGCCAGGTAAAGAGGGGAACAGTCTCCTCCCCAAGTTTTTCCATGCCAATATCTTGAGAATAGTGCAGTGCTCTACTAAAAACCTGAATTAAAAGGTTGTGGGTGAAACATCTATTAAAGTCTTTCCCTCTTTTTTTAATCAGGCCATTAGGATTTTCACTATGGAGTTGTGGGAGCTCCTTATATATTCTGACGATTAACCCCCTCTGAATACACAGGTTGCAAGTCTCTCACTCTATTACTGCCTGCCCATGCTGCTGTCTACTTCCTTGGCTGGGCAAAGGCTTTGAAAACCCATGCAGTTCCATGTGTTTACTTTTGCATCTGCTGCTCATGTTCTTAGCATCTTATCCATGAAACCACACTGAGACCAATATGATGTAGACCTGCCATATTTTCCTCTGGTGTTGTACAAACACCTAAACAGCCATCAACAGAAGAACAGGTAGAGAAAACATAGCACACACACACACACACACACACACACACACACACACACCTGGAGGGAAACTAAGTTTCAGCCTTAGAAAGAAGCCAGCCCTGCAGTACACAGCAACAGAGATGGCCTTTGAGGACATTCTGCAGTGGGAACTGAGCCATACAAATGGTCAACAGGGTATAGCTCTGATCACATGAAGCACCTATATAGTGACAGCATAGACTCCAAAGCAGAATGGAGACTGTCAGGAGCCAAGGGGAGAAGGGAGGAAAGAGTTACCCATTAAGGGGCATAAAGCTTCAGTCAAGCAGCACACATCTCTACAAGTCTACTGCTCAGTAGTGAACCTGAAGCCCAACAATAATACACATAAGAATTATATTTAACAATACCATATACAGTCAGCCACAGTGCCACACACCTATAATCTCAACACTCTGGAAGGCTAAGGCAAGAGAATTGCATGTTTGAGTTCAGGATGGAAAACTCAGCAACTTGGTGAGACTAAAATAAAAAGTCAAAAAAATAAAAGTTAAAGACTGGGCATGGTGGTGCATGCCTGTAATCCCAGCACTCAGGAGGGTGAGAAAAGTGGACTTCTATGAGTTCAAGGCCAGCCTGAACTGTATAGTGAGACCCTGACTAAAAAAAAAAAATTAATTAAGGGCCAGGGAGATAGCTCAGTGGCATAAGAGTCTGCCTGGCAAGCGCAAGGTTCTGAGTTTGATCCCAGGGTACCAAATATATATATATACAAAGGAGCTGGAGATGAAATCCCATATACCACCAAATAAATAAATAAATAAATAAATAAATAAATAAATAAAAGATGCATGGATCCCAAGCTCACCTACCAACTCTCAGGGACCATAGATGAAGGCCTCAGAAACCTACAACTGTTTTTACTGTGCCATGTGTGCCACCAAGTTCACCTAATGAACGCAAGCACCAAAGCCACAAGGATTCTGGGACTTGCTGAAGGTTACACGCTGGGTGCTGGACTCATAACTCAGATGCACCCTGCCTGAAGCCCCAAACCTTTCCCCTACACCACACGTGGAACCCTGTCCCAACCTGCATATTCCACTTCTGCTGCCCAAGGTTGTGACTAAGCTGAGCTGTCACCCCGGATGTCCCTGTGTAACTTACTTTGCACTGACCACAAGAAGCAGTAAAAAACGTCGAGAGGAAACCCTCTGATGCCCAGATACCTACACCCAGCCAGCAGGACAGCTGATCACAACCTGCATTCTGCCAACCCTGTTTTTAGAGGGGACATGACCACACATACTTAAGGATTCTTCCACCTACAGACTTTGGTGTCCCATGATCTCCATGGACTTATTGTCCCCTAAAGACAATGGGAAAATAATGTAGGATATCCTGACCATCCTCTATTCCTCACTAGAAAATGACCAGTGAGGACATTTTCAAATCCCCAGTTGTGGTGTTGCACACCTGTAACCCCAGTACTCTTCCAGGCTGAGGAAGGAGGACAGCAAATTTAACCCCAGCCCGGGCAATTTAGGAATGTAGTGATAGCCTGGCTTAGAAAAAAAGGCTGGGGAAATAGCCTAAGAGGAAGAAGGAGGGTGGGTCAAACCAAGAGGTCAGCTCAAAGGTCCAGGAAGATCCCACTGCATGCTCAGAATTGATCAGCCCTGTGAATCATGTTTATTTATCTCTGTCTCTGCCCCCACACCACCCTTAACCCCAGAGGATCAGAAACCCAGAATTCCATTCTTACCTGTGGTTTATATCATTCTTTCTGACACAACCTTAATTCATACAGTGTTACTTATTTTTCTTTTCCTTTTTTTTTTTTTCTTGAGACAGGGTCCCCCTGTACAGTTCAGGTTGGACTTATACTCACTATGTAGCCCCAGGCTGGCCTCTAACTCACAGCAATCCTTCCTGCCTCAGTCTCCCAAGTGCTGGGATTATAGGTGTGCTCCACTACACCCAGCTAGTGCTTTCTATCCACAGCTTTGAACTGGAATTAAACAATTTTGTGTCATTTTTCATGATACCTAAAATGCCTCTCATCTGCCCTGCCATGAGTAAGAAGACCCCATCAGTCTTGGTAACTATAGTAGGCCCAGTGTCTAGCACATAGGAGGCACTGAATAAACATGTGCTAAATGTAGAGTGAATGAAAAGCAAAGCTCCAATATCACTCTTAGAATCAGTACCTGACTGATTTATCAGCACTAAATGAGAAGCTGAGCCAACTCGCCAAATAAGTTTTTCTTTTATTGATTAGACACTGGAATCAACTATGTGAGGCAGATAAAAGTGTTAATTCCTTTTCTGCACATTCCCTAAGTACCTGGGGTGAGGAAAAGTTCAGATGAACAGGCCAAGCACCTCTTGAACTAGAAAGGAAAAAAAGAGAAAGATGGTTTGTTTCAAGCAGGAAAAGAGAAAAAAAAAAAGGCCAAGACTAGACAAGGGTACTACACAAGGAAATGCAGCACAGCTCTCACTCATGGGGGGTCTCGCCCAAACTAAACATACCCCTGCTGCGTGCGTGCGTACACGTGCACGTGCACACACACACTCACAGGTGTGCATAGAGTCTCATTCCCCAGAAGCTTTCCCAGCCTACTGTGTGCCCTGAGAAAGACCCAAACAGGCCAGTTTCCACAGCCACTTTTTCGCTACACTTAGAAGGGGCCACTGTTCCCCATGAAGTCTGGGGTGTTGTACCGATGCCTGAAATCTAATTCTCACTAACTCTTTTCTCAGAATACTTGCACACAGAATTCTGGAGGGAAGAGGTAGATGGGACAATAACAAGTCATACTACTGGTCATCCATGTGACCAAAAAAAAAAGTCCTCTGCTACTCTACCCTTCAAAGAAAATCAGTAGCAATCTTTCCCACTTCTACTTCTGACATTTTAAACAATAAGAAGCAAAAGGGTGAATGAATGACAGCACCCATTCTCCTACAATTCAGGAACAAGATTAAGGTCTTGCCCAGTACTCCTTTCAAACCCCAACCAAGTCTACTTTTAACAACCATAGGAGTCATACCAGGTGCCAGAGCCTGGCAATCACAATAGCCACAGAAAGTCCCCACCACCACGCCACTCCCACATTCTTCTGTCCTCCAGCAACAGAACTGAAGAGCAAAACTCCTACACTCTGACCTCAGGTCCAGTTTGGCTGCTTGTATCATCCAAGGTGCCAAAGAAGGGTTGAAAAACAAAATGTGGAGATTCTGGTACTTCCCACTGGAGTTTCTATTGACTTTATTTTGCAGAGAAGTACCAGAAACCCTCAAGAACAGTCACCATTACAAACTTCCACTCTCCACATACAGGCCAAAAGGACATGGAAACTCTTCTATAAGTGTAGGCAGCTAAGCAATCCCAAACTGTAGGGGAAGGAACCCCAAACAGGAGGAACAGCAACAAAAAATGCACTTGATGCTATATAGCCATTAACTTCCTTCTTGTAAAGTCTTCCAACTTGAGAAAGTATTGCATCATCCTCATGATTCGCTTACTTCTAAAGGGTTGTCTTAAAGGCCTATTTTTACTTTGCATATTAAAGACTCCAAACGTCCAAAAACTTCCTAAGATGAAAATAAAAGTAGGTAAAAACAAAAGCTCTAGTGGCCACATATGTAGCTGAATGATTTCACACACACACACAAAAGACACGCATACACAAAAGACACACACTCAAAACTGCTCACCACTCCATTGGAAACCCTTGTTTTACCTTCTCAATGCAATCTTTCAAAAGCTACTATGTTTCCAGCTGTAAAAACCATGCTATTCTTTGCTCTACAAAAAAGAGTTCTTTTCTACCACATATTTCTCATGAACTGCTGAACATTTCTCATGAACTGCTGTACCCTACAACTATTTTAAAAGTTGAAGGATAACTTTAAAAATGAAGTGAATCCCAAACTACTCTTGAAATCCAAAGCATATAGTCCATAAAACTTTTTGGTCAGCCCATTCTTTCAAGTAAGTGAAAACTACACTGTTTTTCTTTTATCTTCCCTCTCCCTTCTGCTAGGTGATTACTTACAATACTATAAGAAAATATATTCCAAAATAACTTGTTAGTCTAAACGTGTGAAAGTGACAAGGCCTAACTGCAGAACTATCATTATCAAACGACATATTCTAGAATGATGTAACTGATAACGGTTAAGAATCAGAATCACTGTTCCTGTCTCTCGATCTCACACACAGACACACAAGCAGACGGTCCAATCATAAATCAAGTAAAGACGCCTTTATCTTGAGGGTAGGTTTTGGTGGTTCAGGAGTGAACGTTTTCTGTATTTTTTACGAATTTTTAATAAACACATGCAATCTTATAATTAAAAGTTTTAAATCCAAAACTACTAGCATTAAGGAATCCCCTAGTCGGCACGCCGGAGAGTTTCAATTTACAGCAACGTGGACAGCTATCGCTGGGCACGGAAGGGTAATCTACCTACCCTGTCAGGTAGGGACCTGCCACCTGTCTGCAAGGAAATTTCACGTCTAAGACCATCACATCGGTCAGGGTTCAGTCCATTTTTCTGTGTGTCCCTTCAAGATCACATTCACTCGAGGTAACCCAGTTACCTCGCTCTGCTGTCAGTGACTAAAATCTTTGCAAGAAGGCCCGGTACGGTAGGCATCTGCGCTCCAACCTCTGGACAGGATTCCTCCTCAGATCCAAGGGAATGATAGCGCCCAGGCGCGCTGCGGCTGTGCCCCTGCCGGGCTGGCCCTTGGAGCGAGTGCGCCGAGGGCGCCGAGCGAGCTGGACTCCCGACCCAGCGCGCCAGGACCTCCGCCGTACTGACGGCGCCGGACCTGGGCCCCAAACAGCGGCGGGACAGCGGGGGACAGGGAGAAGTTACCGGCGGGCTGGACGGGTTCCGCCGCCTCCTCCGCGGGGCGACGCGCCCGCCCCAGCCTTTGTCTGTGGGCAGGGCCAGTGGGGCAAGGGCCGCGGCCGGGGCTGCAGACGGGCGGCCGGGCGGCGGGTGGGCGCCACGGGCAGCGCGCGGCGGGGTCTCCGGGCCCTCGGCCGGGACGCCAGAGCCGAGCGCCACAAGCCCCCAAGCTGGCGGGCCACCACGCGCGCCCGGTCTGCGGCCGGGTCCGCGCCCGCCCCCCGGGGCCCCGCCACCGCCTCGGCGCGCCGAGTCTTTGTGTGTGAAGTGCTTGCCGCCGACCTACCTCGGCGCGCACAAAGGCGCGGCCCCTCCCCGACGCAACAGTCCGTCTGGCGTCCGGTGCTCCGCTACTCGGCGGCGGCCTGAGGCGGCGGCGGCTCTTCTGACTGACTGCAGCTCCGACGGCGCGGACGGCGAGCAAAACGACTCTCACCCCGGGTCCGCGCGCGTCCGAATTAAGCTGCTGGGAGGAGTGGGCGGGGCGGGGGCGGGGCGGGCGTCACCGATAGCCACGCCCCTGGCGGCCCCGCCCCCGCCCGCGAGCTCGGCGCGGGCCCAGGGTCGCTCCCGGTCTTGAGCCGGTTCTGCCAGGCGCTGCAGTGTTAGTTGGGTTAGATTGGCTTTGGGAACTCGCGAAAGAGGAGAGCCAATGTGCGAGGGCATAGACTGAGCATCTGCAGAGAGAGGTAAAACGGAGAACACAGCGGGAATCGGGGAGGAAAAGGAAACGGATTTGTTGTAATTGAGATTCGCTACGAAGCCAGGGCTCCAAGCCCAGGTCCTAGGGTGTCCTCCTGTTCGTCCCTCTCTTCATCAGAGGGTAACTGGACAGGCGCGTATACACGAGGAAGACAGTGTGCGTTTCACTTTTTTAAAAAAAAATTCCCTCTGATTTCGTTTTCTTGGCTCTCTTACACCAGGCTGCTTCTCTGGTCTGACCGAAGGCTCTAAGATCATCGCCATGGACCTGAATCGCAGCAGGATCTGAAACAGCGCCGCTGCAGAGGCGCGGCGAGAATGGGTGGACCCCACATCAAAAGCTTTTTGATTGTCTTGACGGCGTACATCCAGGGGTTTATTTGTTGGGAAGCTTTTTTAACTAAAAGCGTGGGTGGTGTTCAAGGGTTCTTGTAAGCAGATTATTTATTCCGCAGGTATCCATCATACATGCAAACGCACGGCCTGACTATCCATCCCCTGGTCCTGGAAGCTTGCTAGGACTGGCATCATCCCCACAGCAGTCAGAGAGAAGCCTGGCCCTGCCCAGGAAGCAGAGCTGTGTGAATTTCAGCCACAGTGTTGCCTACCATTCTTCCTTCCTGCTTGTCTTGCATTGTATTCCCGTTCTTAACAATGACTCCACAGATCACAAGCCAGAACCTGGGTCTAGCCTAGGTTCCCCTTCCTGCCGACATTGACCTCCTAAGTTCTGCACACTGCATATGATGCCTTGTCAGTCCCCTGCCACACTCATCTGCACTACTACCTCAGACAGCCTGTCGGCTCTGTCTCCTGAGCCAGACCAGCAATATTATGGTCTTTTCCTCCTGTCTATTTACCCAGGGAACTTTCCAGGCACAAACTTCTTGGCTTCTTCTGCTACTACAAGCTATATAAAGCATGTCCACCACCTGCCACATGGTCAAGGTCCAGCTCCCCAGTGCAGCCCCAAAATGCAGCATCCTGCTCTGAGATCAACTTGTGCACTTTTAGGTGCTCTCTCTACATCTTCCAAGCACCCAGGGCCCTGCTCAGCCCGTGTACTGGACCTGCAGATGGTACTGCTCTGTGACTGTGGAGACTGAGTGGAAGATGAGCAGGCCACATGTACGCTTTTCCGAATGCTTCTGTCACCCCGCAGCACACTCCATTTCCCTCCACAATAGACTGCTGTCCTCTGAAAAGCCTTTCCTGGCCTGTTCAAAATAAGTGGTCTTCTCTGCTCCTCCACATCCAGCTCAGTATTCTAATTATTGCGCCAGACTGTAAATGTGTTTCTCTGAGTTTGACTGTACAGATATACATCTGTGAGCATAATGTAGCATCTCTGAAGTGTCATGGGTTAAACTGTATTCCATCTATGGTTTATATATTGAAAAAAAAAAAGACAAGATTATATTTCCATCTTGGTGGATGGCCATTGAATGTAAATCCAGTGTGTTGGTTGTACTGTATACAGTTTTGCAAAGAGGTGAAAATAATTTTTGTCCTTTCGATTCAATTCTGTATAAATTATAAAATTATCTTTATGAAATAAATATTTTACAGTATAAAAACCAGGAAGTTGGTTGGTACCATTTCAGTGCTTATGATGAAGAATTATGTGAGAGTACGGTAGTGATAGTCATACCAGAATGCTAATTAATTTCTTCCAATCAACTATATGCTTAAAAACCAATTAAAATAGTAATTTTTCCTTGTGTAACTTTTCATAATGTTTTAAAAAATTTAAGAAATTTAAGTGACTCTTCTAAGGACATAATATTTTAGTCTTCAGCTTTTAAAACAAGTCCAGACTAATCTTGGTGTCTTTTGAGATCCCACAATAGTAAAGAATGCCTTGGCACTGGGAACCCAGTACACAGGTCTTGATAAATCACCTAACACCATTGTTTCCACACATGCCCCATCTTGCTGAACGCATCTGACCAGGAAGGTTAAGGTGATAAACTGAAATCGATATGAGGAAAATATACATGCTTGATTAGTCTAGGCTGAATTCACTATGTACTTGGAAATTCATGTGTTATGGAGATTACAATAGTGTTCTGGTGATGAGCAAATGCCCCAGATCCTTGTTAAGTTGATGCCCCAGCAAGATAATTCCTGAGTTCATCACAAAGATTTATCAAATATATCTTTTCTAGTTGCAGATCACTTTAGTTTTACTTTGCTTTTACCTTTACAATGACGATGATTTTATTTCCTCATCTTCTATGTCAGTTAAAATGACCCCAAGACAAATCCTTCCCTTCCTCTCGGAGGGAAGTGAGGTGGCCAGAGAATCCATGTGCAGTGGGATGCGGAGTTTCAAAAGGCAGTGCCACCCCAGATGTTGGCCCCTGACCTCTCCTGACTCTGAAATATGTGAATTTCTGTTGTTCAAAATAGCTAGAGTTCAACAATTAGAGAAAAAGTCACAAAGATTTCATATTTTATTCTCTAGAGATTTGTGTTGGTAGGAAACCAAAAGGCTGTTTCTGTCACATGTTGTCACATGTTGTAATTGCCTAACAGGATATTACCTTAAAATAAAGCAAACAAGATTCTGTAGAAGTTCTAAATATGTGGCCCAGTTTATTCACTGTTATGTTTTAAAAATGAGCATAGCTCAGTGTCTTCAGAATGGTTGTTTATGCATATGTTCTTCCCTTTGTTCTAAGAGCTTTTTGGTTTTTTTCTGTGATAGGGTCTATGCCAGCCTTGAACTTCAGATTTTCCTGTCTCAGCCTTCTGACTGCTGGGATTATGGGCATGCACCATCATGACTGGCTTTGTTCTGAGAGGGTTAAGTTATTTAATGCACTGAAATAAATTTAAGATTGGTTAAAAGTTGCAGTGGAAAACAAAATCATATAACTCAAGAAGAATACATATGTGAAAAGCAAAACCTAATTTAGGGGTAAAGGCTGTCAAGTCATAAATCAATGAAAAGGATTCCAAAATAAAAATTGATAAAATGAACTGCCTATCATTTCTTTCTATTAGTACCTATAACTCCTTGTACAAGTTGGTGCAAGTGCAAAGCACATCTCAGTTCTCTTCTCGTCCTTTCCCTCTCCGCCATCTTGTGATACCCTTCTCCTTTGGGTAAGGGCTCCCTCCCTACTTGCTATTATCTTTTATTTTGCTCTTAATTTATACTTTGGATTTTTATCGATCAAAATAGAGTAAATTAAGAAAATATTTGTTAAAGAGGATAGACACACAGTTAATATATGTCGTAAGACTTTCAAATGAATTTTAAAAAGAATACCATCCCAGTAAGATAATATAATAAGACATGTGATTAGGCATCAATTTTTCTTTTAAAAGAAGAAGGATGTATATGACTCATAAATAAGGAAAAGTCACTCTTTCTGTAAAGAAATGCAAACTGGAATAAGATGAATATAGTACCCTCTTAAAAAATGTAATTTGCAAGAAATTTGGAAAAATCATTCTAATGCAAACCAAGTTTCAGGGAGGCTTTCATATACGCTTATCTAGAGTACATGTGAGTATACATTTGAGTATAGAACCTTCCTGGAAAGTTGTTGAGTACCAAGTAGTAGGAACTTTGCATATGTAAGAGCAGTTTATAAAAGTATTAGTAACTACGCTTGGAGGAATATTTCCTTATGAAGAAATTAGATGTGCTGGTAAAAATGGATGAGAGGTGTTCACTGCAGAATTATGTATAGCAGTAACTGAAGATCACCCAAAGCAACAAATATAAAATATAGTTCATAAGGACGACAGTAATGCTAACATTAAAAGATTAGGAATTTGAAGAATAGTATTCATTGAAATGTATTCAAAGCCAATTATAGGAAAAAAAAAAAATCTAACAGGCTGGGCTGCGGAGATGGCTCAGTAGAATAAGTGCTTCCCAGGCTAGGATCTGAGTTCAATCCCCGGTTCTAAAAAAAAAAAAAAAATCTACCAATTACAGTATTGCATAATCTCAGCAGTTGGAAGGCTGAGGCAGGAGGGTCACTGTGAATTTGACGCCAGCTTGCAACACATAGTGAGACCCTATCTCAAAAATCAAAAAGAAAATAAAATACTCAATATTTATCAAAGGTATTGATACTTACTAAAATGTGCTCAATGTTAGTTGTGCATAATACTGTAATGTGCTACTATGTACCTGTATACAATTAGTATTTACTTTTGGTACACAGTAGTATATCCACTTGATTAAGTATATGTGCATACACTGAAAAACAGTCAAATAAAAAGCAGCAATATGTTAGAAAGTTATCTCAGTAGCTAGATTCTATGTAACTTCATTTGCTTTGTACATTTTTTGTTTTTCTAAATTTCCTAGAATCAAAAGATGCTATCTTATAAGTGGCAAATAAGTTTTTAAATAAGTGAATTGCTAATAAAACATTAATTATGAAGGAGACTTTTCATCTTCACAAATTGCTTCTGGTGCCATCATTTGCCTTGTATTATTCCTCATTTCCATCAGATAATCAACTTCTGCTGTCTTTCTCATGCTTTATAGACCTGACCTTTCCTCTTCTTTCCTACAACCTGTATTGGTCCATGTCATCAGTATTTTTTAAAAATCAGTATAGAAATCTTTTTATACTGGCTCTTCACTGCCCTTGGTTTTGGATCCTGGTCGTGGCTTCCCATCCACATTCTCAGTGCATGCTTCTCAGGTTAGTTCTCAGACTCTCCATGCCAGTGATGCCTTTCTCCCACACACTTGTGCTGCCACATTTCTGCCATGTGCTACCCGTGAACACTGCCCTTTATTAATCCAGGCATTCATTCAAGCAACATGTTATTGAGCAAATTCCACATGCCAGCCACTCTGAGCACAGAGGTGGACTAAACATAAGTCTGTGCTTTAAAGTGCTCACAGTCAGCTTGGGAACTATGTTAGTTGGCTTTCTGTCGCTCTATCAAATACCTGAGAGAATATTTAGAAAAGATCTCTGTTGGCTCATAGTTCAAGATTCCAGTCCATGATCAGTTGGTCTTGTTACTTTGGACAAAGGAGCACCTCCTAGTAGGAATGTGTTGCAAAAAAAA
>NDGM011061725.1:0-13877 GCA_002564305.1 Octomys mimax
TTGAACCACAGCAACCTGAACCTGACTGCTTTGTTGAAGCAGCCACTTAAAGAACTGAGCTACAGGGCAGGCCCCCATAAATTTATTATATATATATATTGTTATGGTTTGAATCTGCAGTATCCCCCAAAGGTTGAAGTGTCATTCTTCAAATCCAGTAATATTCAGAGGTGGAACATTTGGGGCTGTTCTATATGATATGTTCATAACTTAATAGGATATTCAGAGATAAGATAACTTCAGGAAGTGGGGCTTAGCGGGAGTTCACTAGGGCTGTGTCCTTTATGGGTATGTCATGTGCCCACGTTTTTCTTCTCTCCTACTCTCCTTTCTGGTCAACAAGAGGTGAGCAACCTTTCTCCACAACACACTTGCCTCCTTTTGGGCCCAGAAACAGCAGAACTAGTTGAACATGGACTAAAAACTCTGACATCATGAACCAAACTAAATCTTTCCTCCTTTAAGCTATTTTTCCCAGGTCTTTTGTCACCATGACAGAAAGCTGGTTAACATACACATACACATGCACAAAGTTTTCTGTGGTGGGAAGCCAGTTACAGTATAAACTGGCAAGACTTCCTAGATTTCTTGGCCTCCTTGCCTTATCACTGCTTCAAGCCAGAAAGCATTCCAAATTAAACTGAAATCACTGAAGCAAAATCTCTGTGCTTGGAGGGATTGTGAGAAAAACTCATCTCCTTTAAAAGGTAAATACAGGCCTTGCAAACAGCAATGGGTGGGGCTGAAATATTTCATGTATATAGAGTTACCTTCAGATGCAGTGGCTGGAGGA
The DNA here is from genome assembly GCA_002564305.1 of Octomys mimax. Taxonomy (NCBI): domain Eukaryota; kingdom Metazoa; phylum Chordata; class Mammalia; order Rodentia; family Octodontidae; genus Octomys; species Octomys mimax. Next base: position 794 of record NDGM011061725.1, read on the forward strand.
AAACAAATGACTGGTCAGAGCTCAAATAAAATAAATAGAGAAAATTTGGAAAGTTGAAACCGATTTCTAGTATAACTAATTTGTTTGTTTAAAATAGTGTTCTGGAAGTAGATTCAAACTTCATGTGGCAGTTTGGATCTGGAATGACCCCCAAAGGGTTAGGTGTTAAATGCTTTGTCCTCACTTGGTTTTATTGGGAGGTGGTTGAACCCCTAGGAGGTAGGCATAGTGCTAGGAATTTAGGTGGTTAGGGGTGTCGGCTTGGTGGCAATACTGGAAGCCCGTCTCTTCTTATTGTTCACTTTGCTTGCTGGCTTCCATAAAAGGAATGTATTTCCTCTGCACTGTGCTGCTGCCAACATGTTTGGGTTCACCTCATGCCCCAAAGAAAAAGGGCCAAACAAACATGGCCTGAAACCTCTGAAGCCCTGGAACTAATGCAAATCATTCCTCCTTATAAGTTGATTATCTCAGGCATTTTTTGTCACAGTGACAGAAAGCTGACTAGCACGCTACCATAAAATTCAACTTTTGTTCAATAGTCACTCAAGTCTGTCATGTTATATTGGTTTTATTGTTACAGATTATATAGCCTTTTCATGCAAATTCTGTACATTTTTAGGTCCCACCTTGACCACCCATTGATTGCAAGATACTTCTGAGTAACTAGTAACCAAGTAGTCTTAACCTGAAGTCCACTTGGTGAAATAAACAAACAGACAGAAAATCATTAAAAAAAAAGAAAACTACTGTCACTTTCCCCAATGACAGCTTGACTATCTCTTTAAGTGATATGTATGGGCAACTGAGATGAATATACAATTTTCAGATGAAGAAATATAAATGGCAAGTAAATATATGACAAAAAGTTCAACATAATTGGTCATTTAAGAAATACAAATTAAAATAACACTCAGATACCATCTTACCCCAGAAAGAATGGCTAACATCAAGAAATCAGCCAATAACAAATGCAAGAGGGGCTACAAAGGAAAAGGAACTCTTCTGCACTGTTGGTGGGAGTAAAGACTCGTACAACCTCTATGGGAATCGATTTGCAGTTTCCTTAAAAAGCTAGACTTGGAGGTCCCATTCAAGCCAGCTATTCCCCTCCTGGTTGTTTCTCCAGAACAAATGAAAACCTCATACCACAGTGATATATGTGCACTCATGTTCATAGCAGAACAATTTGCCATAGCTAAATCCTGGAAACAACCCAGATGCCCATCAACTGAGGAATGGATTAAAAATGTGATAGTTTTATACCACGGAGTATTATTCAGCTATACAGCAGGACATATGTGAGACTGTTGTTGGTAAATGGATGCAACTAGAGACCATACTCTTAAGTAAAATAAATGAGACCCCCATGTGTAAGCATCATACTGATTCCTTAGTTTGAGAACTTGAAAGAGAAAGTGAAATGTGAAGGGTGCAACAGATACTGGGAAATAGGAATGAACTTATTCAAAAGGAAAGTTACTGAGTTGAAGAGAAGGATAAGAGAGTAAGTGGGGGAAAGAGATATATCTATGCATATAAACATGATGGTTTGGGCAACTGTACTGGGGATTTCTGCTAGTCTATGGAAAGGAACAGATAATACTTAATTTGTTTTGTGTCCTTTTTCAATTGTTTGTCCTTTTCTCCACTTAATTTCTTATTTATTTCTGTTTTCCAATTTTATATACATATATCTGGTAACATGCATAACTGGTTGGAAGACAGCACTATGCATTACAACAAATACTAAGAAGTTCATGTTACTTTGTTAAGTGAAATTCTGTATCGCTTGTAATTTTTCTGTTTCAATGCTATTTTGTACTCTCTTTATAAAAAATAATAAATGATATGTAAACAGAAACCCAACCTGTGATTAAGTGGCCTTTAACCTTACCAGGGCTGTCTCTCTTCAATCATTACTCGGTAATTTCTGCATCATGGACATCATTAACGAGGTCATTTAAATAGGATTCAAAATGGCTCAGAAAAAAAAAAATCTGAGAGTTGGTCCCATGATATGTTCTATGGTCCCCTGGTCCTCATGGGAAGGTTCTAGGGAAAGATTTTGATTGGTAGCCTGGATTAAACCAGAGCCTTAAGTATGGCTAAGGTTTCCCTTCTTTAATTAACTGACTACATCATCAATGGAATGATAAAACCAAAGCATTTTGTCTTAATGTTCTTAAATAAAGTATCATAAAAAAGAATCTGTTATTTTGGACCCTAGCAGGGTCTCAGAAGAAGGAATAATATTGTTTTCAAATGAGAAAACTGAGGACCTGGTAGGCAGAGTGACTTGGTCTCCATTCTGGAAATGGAAGAACTATAGCCCTGGAAACAGAGCTGGCCCAGGATTCCAGGTCTGCTAACTCCTAAGTCATCTCTACACCATAACTATGCAAGGTCCGTGTTCCTGAGCTTCTATTTCCATATCTCTAAAGGGAAATAATAATTATGGTTTGGTCTGCCAAGCAGGGTCTTAGACAGATCAGATGAGATGAGATAGGAGATGGCTCTGAAGCTGTATGTGGGAGGAGTAAAATGACTTTCAGAGAAGTCATCCTTTGCCAGACCTAAGGAAGTCAAGGGTCTTTGCTTCCTGAGCCATTGTTCCTGCATTTATGGATAAGTTCCTGTGGAGATCACCAGCCCCAGTGCCTTGACAGCTCTGACGCAGGGCACCCTGCACTGGCACCGGCACTGAGACAGACAAGGGAGATGGAGTGTTCCAGTGGTGGGAGGAAAAGCCTTGTTTATTCTTAGAGAGCTTAATCTCCAGGCTTGGGGCCAGGATGTCTAACCACACTGAGAGTGGGGGCTGAATCTAGAAAAGCCTAACAAAGGCAGCAGGTCAGAGTCTCAACTCTCCCCTATTTCGCTTCTCCACTTTGCCTCAGCTTACCTTCCTCTAACTAACATCTAATGAGGAGAAAGGACTGATGGCATCAAGATACTGAAGTACTAGACCCTGTGACACTCTGCTCACCATGAGATTCAGTTTCCCCCTTAGTAAAATGGGAATGTTAATTTTGTACATGCTGCTACTGAAATTTTATGAATATCAGTTAAGATCAAATGTGTGTGTGTGTGTGTGTGTGTGTGTGTGTGTGTGTATACATGTTCATTCAGGTGACAGAAAGGGGCAGAGATAGAGACTGATAGAATGTAAGGAAGAGAAAATCCTGAGAAGAACAATGTTCTATGCCAATGTAATATATTTCATTTAAAGCTGATACTATTATCTAAGCTTTGTAAAATATAGAATGTCTGATGCATATAATGTGGTATTTTCATTCCATATATCTGTTAGCTCAGGAGAGATCATTCCTGGGCTATTCTTCTAATATTTTGGCTTTACCCATGTTAAAGCTATCTATAAAATGTCAGAAGTAATGCTGCAGGAGTCCTAGGTCAAAGGCCTGGACCCAGGATCCTAACAAATCAGATCCAGCCATTGATTCCCAAACAAAGAAAAATGAAAAGTAATGGTGATGTATAAAGAAATTTGGTCAGTATGGCCTTATTAGGAAGGCAAGGGTCCTTAGCCTTGTCCTCCATGCTGCTGACATGATCTTTAGGGATAAGTACTAAATAGAGCAATAATTAGAGTAGCAGTGGGTGAGAGGGTTGCAAAATTAATCAGTCTTGGTCAGACTGGTCTGGCTGATCATTATCTCAGCTCTGGTTCTGTGAGGGGGCTCTGGCAAAGTCATTGTCACTGTTATTGCTTGAGAGACAATGTGGTTCCCATGAGATGATTGCTTCTGCTCAGAGGGCAGCCCTAGTTCCCACTGTGGGGTAATTTTGCTAGTTGGGGGTGGCGAGTTGGCCTTGGGCGATTTGTCTGCAATGTTCCCTTGGCTCCTGGGGAGTTTAGAGGAATGCCTGGAGACTTCCAGGCGCCACTCCAGGGAGGTTGGTACAGGATGTTGTAAAAGCTAGCAACTGACAATATGTTGATAATGCCTTAGTTATTCTAGTGCTTTCAGTCTCAAAGAGGGACAGGAGAGATTGGGTACATTTAGGGCTAACAAATCCTGTATTATCAGCTTTCAGACAAACATTTCCCTGCCTACATGAAAAGTTGAGCAGAATCTGACTCATAAGGGAGACAGATAGAACATGAAGGCAGAGATACACAGCTTTATCCTGTTTTGAGCTACCCACTGGGCATCTGCAGGCCCAAGTGACAAGTCAGTGCTTTTAGCTAAAGCAGTTTCTAAGCCCCTTTGATAGAGATGGGTGCTCATTTTCCCAACCACCAGCAAATGACCATGAAGGCAAAAGAGAATGGAAGAATGCTCTCAAATTGATGCTGAGGATTGTCAAATGACAGCTCCTATTGTGGTGTAGTTGGGTAGCAGTGTGGGAATGTATTGAGTGTTTACTATGTGCTTGGTGTTTGTCTTCCTATTAACAACACCTGAAAGTATAAATTGCCTTCCTCAGAAAAAAAACATGATTTTTATCTTGTCCAAAGGACTACTGGGAAGTATCTAGAATTCCCAAATTTTGTGGGATCAAGCTTATTTCCTATGCTTGAACCAAACCAGTAATTTCACTCTCTTGTAGTTACAAAAAGAAGCTAAATTGTAGCTTTTGTCTGTCCTCAAAATCCACTCACAAATTCATTCCAATAGGAATGACTTCCCCCACCCAATAACCAGGGTACTAGAAAAAAAAATGAAATATCCTGTTATCTGAATTGAATGAATACAATCTGAGGCTGAGGTTGTATGACATAAGAGACAACCACACTAGATAGGTCATCCCCAGAGCTCCAGGGTCATTTAGCTGAGCTTAGTGAGTATTACCATCAAGAAGTTTTACATTTCAAGCAACTCAAAGTATTTCCTCTCCTTTGGGTAAGAAAAAACAATATATGATAGCTCTCAAGAACTGAATTCCTATCACCCTGCTACTTACAACCCAGATAGAACTGGTGTATATGATGTACTCGCACATTCCTGCCAGAGTAGCATTATACAGGTTAAACAGGATTAGAAATGCCACAGATGGCATGTGAGCATCCTGTTTTATCCATAATTGTCTCTTAACGGACCTCTGGGTAGACCAGAGTGAGAGTCAGCTGAGGTGCCCTGTTGGCCCTAGCTCATCCATGGCAACATCTCTGATGATTTTGTTATGGAGGTCATCCTTTGGTCATCAGCTTGGAGGTAGCAATGGCTGTAAGTGAAAGACATCTTGATGCTTGCTACGGACTGAATCGTGTCTCCATCCCAATCATATGTTTTGAAGTCATAACTCCATGACATCAATAATGTAAACTTTTTGGAAATAAGGTTCATTCAGATGTCATGAATGCATTTCAGGTGAAGTCACTAGGATGGTCCTAATCTAATATGACTAGCAACCTAAAAAGAAAAGGGAAATTTTAGCACAGACACTCACAAAGGAGATAACCATGTAGTGATTAGCACAAAGATTTGAGCAGTCCAACTAACAGCCAAAGAATACCAATGATGGCCTTCAACCCAGGACCTTGAAGGTTCCCTGTAGGCCCAAAGGCCTGGCTGACACCTCAGTTCACATTTCAAGCCTCCACAACTGAAAAATTAAAAAAAAAATGAAGACTTCTGAAGCACCTGCTTAGGCAGATGTAGGTACCAGGGTTTGATTCCCTGCATGCCTTGCTGGCCCTGCCCCCAGAGCACTCTGAGATGGTGATTGAGACTGGGCATGATGGTGTGTGCCTGTAATCCAGCGCTTGGAAGGCTGAAAACATTAGGATCACTACAAGTCTAATCTGTGTAGTGAGACCCTGTAGACTCTGTACTAAATACATTAAAAAAAAAAAAAGACTCCTATTGTTTCAGGTGTTTTAGGTCACTGGTTTGTGGTGCTTTGTTAGAGCAACCTTAAGAAATTCATACAATATTTTGGTAAATGTTTTGTTTCCAAACATAGAGCAATGAACTTCAGCAACAGCTTATGGGGTCACTGGGCCTCCGCTGGATAAGCCCCACAGGTGCCACCAACCTTAGTTCAGTAAAAACTCTAGGACCTTATGCTTCAGGTTACTTGAGCTGTTCCAGGGCAGCTGGGAAGTGTGCAGTTTAGACTAGGTAATCTAAATGCCACATTGGATAGTCACGCCAAAAGCTAGTGCCACCAATGTGCTAGCAGCTAGGAATATGTTATGCAAAAGGCTTGGCACCTGCCTTTAAAAGCTCTTAGTCTAGTCAGAAACATGGTTGATGCGGTCTGTGACTAGAATTTCTAGTTGTACATGGGATACATATCACAAGTTCTTATCCAGTGTATAGGATCAGAGACATTGGGACTGACACCCAAGGGAGGAAGCAGGATTCTCCAACCAAAAAGGAAGCAAATATCTTTTCCAGCAGAAGGATAAGATCAGCCTGTGCATTGTTGAGAAATTAGGGAGAACAGCATGGCTGGAATGAAGGCTGTGAGTACAGGGAAGGGGAGATAAGCACCTGGGAAGACCGGAAAGGCCCTGATGTGAAGGAACCTCATGGCTTGGTCAAAGAATCGAGACTTCATGGAGGTATGGAATGGTATTGAGTGCTCTGCCATGAAGAATGCAGATTCCCAGTAGAACTGACCACTCATAACTTGACACTGCCAAGATTTCGAACAGAAGAAAAGATGCCTCATATTTTCTCTACAACAAAGATTTTATTCTTTTGGATTTTCCTTTCTCTTTAAAAGAAAAACCCTTACCAGTCATGCCCCACCCCATACCTCTCAAGTGCCATCAATTTCAGTCCAGGAACACCTTCTATGACCTTATGTTTCAGGCTACTTGAGCCATTCAAGGAAGACCTTAGCCTGTCACCCTACTCTTAGAAGCAGGCCCAGCTTGTTCCTCCAGCACGGCCTTGATGGGAGAAGATGGAATGAGCAGTTATCACCACCCTTTCAGGTTCTCTTTGCTGAGTATAGTAATATTATAGATAACTAATTTAAGTAGAATTGTTATAGGAAGTCACACAGGAACACTCAGGAGTCAGTGCAGAAGATGATGAGACTATATCTTGACAGACTACTAGTTGAGGGCCAGACCTCAAGACAAAAAATAGAGTGACTACACCCACATACTTCTAGAGATGGGCAGCAGTGGTTGATACTCTAAATGTGCAACCTTCACCTTGGGTGAGGGGCCCAGAAAGAGTGAATGACATGCCTTTCCAAAAAAGCCATGGTTCTATTCCACATATGCTTGCTACATGACTTGCTTCCCCATTTTTCCCCATTTAATCAATATCAGCTAGACGATAATACTCATAATCTTCTTGCTTGATTATAGCTTTGTCCCACCTCATATCCACATGATGATTTTTCATTTAATTAATATTACCTGAGGGATTATACTCATAATCTTATGGGTTCACCATAGTTTTGTCTTACCTTGTCCTCACTTTGTGATTTCCCATTGGATCAATATTAACTAAGTGATTATACTTGTAATTAGTGGATTATAGTTTTTCTTACTTTGAACCCCCCTCACTGGGTGGATTTGTTCTATAAAATTTCCTTGAAAAGTAAAGTCCTGGGCAACCCACTCAGAATCCTTTTTGTCTTTCTTAGACAGAAACTTGCTTTCCCTAATCAATATAGCTTTCTTTCCCAAGAAAATAGATTCTGCTCTTAAACTCTACTATTCCTAGAATTCATTCTTCATTTTAGAAAACACAAACTCCTACAGGACAGCTAGCAGGTTGGAAGTCTGTTTCCCCTATATCATTTGGAGGTTTTCCTTTGAGATAATTTGGTATGCTAAAGACTCTGCTTTTGTTTCATACATTCTGGATTGTGACACATTTAGGTGGTCAAAATTTTTTTTATGCCACAAATTTTTACGCTATGTCTTTGAACATTGCTTATAATTGCTTATTCTTTGTCTCTTATATAGTTTTGTTAAAATGATGATACATTTAAATTAAAAATATAGGAAAGTTATGATGGGACATATTTTCCTGTTTTGTATATGCTGCATTTGGATTAAGCTTCTTAATTTATTGGTGTTTCTTGCTTGACTTGTTAGACAACTGCACTAGGAAGAGTAACATTAGAATGCTGCCTAGTGGAATTTCATACAAAATTCTGTAAAATGGGTATTTTATGAAATATAGGTCATTATTAGAAAATATACACACTTATTAACAAACCATGGGATCTCTCCTTCCACTTAAAGGACAATATGTTACTGGCCACTCTTAAGACTTGAGAGCCAGATTTCACTGAGCCAGACCAGTCTGATCCTTCTCTACATGCTACAGAAAATGTTGACCCTATTTTACCTCAGGTTCCTTTCTGGTCTACTCCTCCATCATAATGAAGAGAGAAACATGATGAGGAGAAAGTATTTTCTGATTTTTACCACTTTATACTTTCCTTTTTGTGGCACAGAGGCTAAATAGAGAAGGACTCTATAAACTTCCCCAGCTTTGGGCTTGGAAGATAGCTCAGTGTGGCTCAGATCATTGCAAGTCTGAGCTGCTGTGCAGTGGGACCCTGTGCCAAAACAAACAAATAAACAAATAAATAAATGATTAAACTTTCTCAACTTTTACCTCCCACCCAACAATGATGCCAAGCCTGTAGAAAATGAGCCTTTGCTAACACCAAAGACAAGGGAATAATCTTAGATGAGGAATACATACCCCATCTCTGGATCATATGAGACATTGGAATTTTGTCTATCCAAGAGAACACACATGAAAGCCATGTCCTGGCTTAGTGATCTGGATAACAGTCTTCCTATGAAGACAGAACCTGAGGCCCTGTGGAAAAAACTGACTTCTGGATGAAACCAGAAGGAGCTGTTTCCTAAAGCACCACACATAAAAGACCTAAATACATTTAGCCTAAGGGAAAATTTCCAACATTCTTTCTCCCCTCCTAGGTCTGTTTCTCCTCATTTATGTGTGCAGGAGAGGAAAATATTTTAATAATAAACTGTGGACTTTGAAACTTTTACTGTGAACTTATACCATTTGGAATTTTGTCTATCTCTCTTACAGAATTTTAACAAATAGCACTTACTCTGCCTATTAGTTGAATACTCTTAGAGCAGCCACCTCTCTTAAAGGAGAGAACAGATTTCCTCACCACTTTCTGGAGAATCTCCACTGAAGCCATTTGTGAATGGAATGTTGATCAGACAAGTAGCTGTACTCTTTCCAGAGACATAGCTCTGGTTTTGTGGACTAGTAGAAACTTGTCCCGTCCAGTGGGTCAGTCAACGAAGGTCACCTGGGAGAGGAGCAGGGAATGGAGGAGGGGACAAAGGACTGGAGACAAGACAGGAGAGTCTGATTAAGTCTCATTTATTCAGGGGAAGTGCTGGGTATATATAAGGAGTGTAGGAATGAGGAAGTCTCGGCTCTTGATGTCAGCAGGTATCTAGGCAAAGAAGGAAGGTCCCACCCCTGGGGCATAGCACGTGATTCACAGGGAATGGGCAAGGCAGGAAGGACAAGAAACTTAGCTCAGCAGGGGAGTAGAAACTTAAGAAAATGGCTGACATTATTATAAAATGGATACCAGTTAATGGCTTCCCACAGAAACTCAGGGAGCAACTGAAGTGTCATGGCCAGGGCTACTCCCTGGCAGATACCCAAAGGTTCCTAAGTGGCATCTGAGTCTTGACAGCCTGACATGGGTAACCAGCAGAAGAACTTCCACTTATCTATCATACTTTTCTCTCTTTGCTGTTAAGTTAGAAACCCTAGTTTTTCCTCCAACTTGTTGGGAGTTAACTTGTTAGACCACTCCTTCCTCCAGAAATAAGGCTGAGGAAGCTTTAATAACTGTTTGCCTTTATGTAGAAAAACAGCTATCAGGGGAATGATTTACCTTTGTGCCCTACATATATTAACTAAAAGGAAGACAGAGCTTTGAGTCAGCCCTTTTCTTTCATGTGTTCATAAAAGACCAAAAAAAAGTGCCTTTACTAACCTGTGGATTACAATTGTCAGGTGATGGATGTAAGTTATGTTTTTGAAGCCTGTGAGCTTCAGAGATATAAAAAATTTAAAGTGAACATTAGAAAGTTTAACCCTGTCTTGCTGCTAGGAAAAGTTGCTTATGTGATTAGATAAACATCACAAGTATCTTGGAAATTTCTTTGCCCTAGGGCCCGGGGTGGAATATCTCAAGTGAATTGATGCTTCTGTCTATCTCTAGAGGTGGTCTCCCTTGTAAGCTGAGATGTGCTCCAACTACTGCCAACTCACCTTTTTTGGTATTTGTCCTCTTTCAAAGAACTAGAAAGAGATGATTGTGGTGGACTGACAACTGGTGGTCAACTAGTAATATCCAGCTGAGTTGAACCAGAGTAGTTCTGGGTATAGTAGCCCACCTGAGGATTGTTGACAACAGCATGAAAATAAGAAACAGAGAAGAAAAAGAGAGGAAAAAGAGAAACTGTTAGGAAGTTGTTGGGTCCCCTGGAGGAGGTTGCCTTGCTGGCTTTCCTGATGACTTTGGCTGGTCTCGTCACTGAAGGAACTTGGAACCTTGTTGTTGCTGAGAAAGGTTATGGTTCATTTGGGGAGCTCTGGTCCTTACTTTGAGCATTTCTTCCATGGCTCTGGAAGGGAGAATAATGTACTGTGAAATGTCTGGAGAAGCTTGCTGTGCTGTCTTTCCTGATCTGAACTCAGCTGTTCTCATCCTTGAAGGAGCTCAGGAACTCACTGTCCATGAGGTTGACTATGATATTTTTCAGGGGAGCTCTGGTTTTTACTTTGAGCATCACTTCCTGGCTCTCCTGCTGATCCCTCAGCCTGCTAGCACAGATCTTTCATCCCACTTACACAGACTTTCTAGCTGCTGACACTGACCCTTGGGCTTTCCCATTGCAGATCCTTGAAACAGGCCTGCATAAGACATTGTCATAGGCTCTTGGCCTCTAGTCAGACTCAATGGAAACATTGTTATGAAGTCTAGGGCTTCAGCTGAACTCATGTAGGACATTGCAGTAAGATTCAGGCCCTCAGCTTGATTCTTTTGATCTTTAGTATGTGGACAAATTTCCTGCACACTCTTTGTATATGACTTTTTGGGTCACTATTATAAAATAATATTACAATTATGTATCTTGTATAAATTACTTCCCTTGCAAACCCCTGAGTACAACAATGGCTCAATGCTAAGCTTAATGCTTCTTTAAACATGACTGTTACAATTAGACCAATCATAATTTTTGCTTATAAAAACCATGTAGAGAAGTAAGAACATAAACTCCCTGGGAAGATGAAATTGAGCACCAGCATGAGGGTGGCCAAGCTGGTCAAATTTTACCTTCTGGTCTCTCTTCCTATCCACCCACTATGAAATGGAATCAACTGAAGGGATGCCATGAGCATGCAGAAATCAAATGGAAATAAAAAAGAGGCTGGAATTTTCTTTCTACATTTCAGAAATTGGGAGGGAACTCCTCCATGTCAAAATCTCTTACTCCTTCGGAACATATTATTAAACACTGGAAGATGTTCAACTCTTACATGCTGATGAAGAGACATTTGATATTTTTCTGCACTTGCATGGCCTACATCCTCCCTAGAGTCAAAGTGAGAAACAGAAGGAAGTATTAATTATGGTGGTATTTTGCACCAGTAATCATAGTATAAAAAAGAAGGAAAATGGTCATAGTTGTCTAATATTTAGACCTTGTTTATATGCAGAAGACCTTCATTTATCTTCAAGATGTAAATGTGAACCACAGGAAAACCAAACACCTCAGGCACCTATCAATTATCCCTGAGCTTGAGGCTGTTTTTCCTTCATCTTTGGAACCTGAGGATGAGGTTTCCAAGATAACCTTAATCAAAATCTCACCCACTATTGCTAAATCTACTGTTTCCCCTACGTACCATTCCTGATGTGGGGCTTCTAGACCAACCATTGTCAAAACCTCTGTAGGGCTATATCCATCATACTTGAGTTTGTTCAAGCTCCTGAAGGTCAGTACCCCTTACAGGAAGTAAATGAGAAATTTGCAAATACACAAATTCATGTATCTTTTTCTCTCAGTGGCCTAAAGCAGATCAACCCAGAACTAGGAAATTTTCACATGAACCTAATAAATACATTGAGGTATTTAGAAGACTTACTCAGTCCTATGAGCTAGATTGGAAAGAGATAATATTCTTAAATTAAACATTGACTTGTAATGAGAAACAAGTGGCATTATAAGCTGCCATTGTTTATGGGGATAAATATTATATTGATAATTTTAGAATACTGGAAGATAGGCAACCAGAGGAACAATCAGTTCCCGCGGTGGCCCAAGGAATCCCTATCCAAGACCCTTACTGGCCTAAAAAACGGATGGGCGATTTGAATACGCAATGTCTCCAGATATGCATCTTTGAAGATTTAAGAGGGATGAGAACTAATCCCTTCAACTATTTTAAATTACCAGCTATTCAGCAGAAGAAAGATGAGAACCCTTTTACCTTCTTAGGTCATTAACAAGAGGCACTGGTAAACACACATTTCTAGTTCTGATTTGATAGGAGGCAGGTTATTCTTTTTTTTTTTTGATATATTATCTATTTTTATCATCAAATCAGTTGCTCAGATTATAGGCAGGTTATTCTTAATGACAAGTTTATTACAGTCAGCCTCAGATATTAGGAAAAAGCCGCAAAAGATGGCTTTTGATTCAGATAGCTCACCTGATATTTTAGTGAGAATTGGCTCCTCAATATTTTATAGAAGCAATTGGGAGGAGGTCAAAGAAAGAAAATTAGAGACTGAGAGAAAGTGGCCACTTTTGTTGCAGCCTTGAAAGAAGTAAGCCTGTAAGTGATTCTTTGGGCTCCAAGAGGAGCTCAATGACTGCTGACCTCCCATGCTACTGCTGCCAAAAGTAAAGCCACCTTAAGAAGAACTACAAAGAGAAGCCTCCTAAACTGTATACTAATTACAAAAGTGACCACTGGAAGTTGGCCTGCCCTCTGAGGCAGAGGCTCCAGAGTTCAGATCCATCTTACCAGCTGGCCCATCAAGACTGAAGGGCCCTGTCATTCTGGCATTCTGAATATGGGCTGCTTGTCATGACATGCCAGTTGCTGCCATGATG
>NDGM011061732.1:0-11022 GCA_002564305.1 Octomys mimax
TGCATTCTCTCAACCTACCATGACCTTGTTCAACTCCAGGATATGCCAGACAAAGGGAGGCATTGTAAATCTGTCCTGCACGCCTCAAATGCAGAAGCTGTTTCTGTGGTAAGGAATCAGCTCTTCTAAGGCAGAGGTAAATAACTAATTTTTGTTTGGAGGACTTAAATATCCTCATCTCTATTCTCACATCACAGATACAAAAACTAAAGTTGTGTGAAATTATCTTGCCAAATACCAACACTGCTGTAAGCCAAGCTTGGATAATTATTGTATTTTCCAAATATATTTTACATTTTTGATAGTTTTTAGTAAATATTAATTTTGGTAATTTATTGCTGTATTATACATTATATATTACATATATTATTATATGTATATATATGAATACAAATTGGTAAAAAATAATTAGAAACAATACAGTATTTCAATAAAGAAAATAATAGAAATTCAATGTTTGAGTATTGCATAGTTATCTTCAAATTTGTTGTTTCGATGAACAGATATAAACATTAAAGTTGGCAAAAAATTATAAGAAATTTAAATTTTTTCTTTTTAAACTTTTCTTCTTTTTAATTTATTGCATGATTATGTTTTAGAATTTAAAATATGTCACATCACATGCCTTTAGAGCACTTTAATTTCTTCCAGCTAAGATGCTCCCATGGAAAAAATAGGGAAAACATCATGAAATAATATTTAATTAAATATTCTCGGGCGGGGGACTTCCGCTTAGCTCAGTTGTTTAAGCGCCTGCTCATGCAGATGCAGTCAGGTGCAGGATACCATGGTTTGGTCCCCACCTCCACTTGCCTTACCAGACTCACTCTTAAGGCAGCCTGAGCCAACCAAAAAAAAAAAAAAAAATCATTCTCAACTTTTGGTCTTGCCAAATAGCTCCAGAGATTAAAGCTCCTGCAAGCAGTCACAGGTGCTGGGGTTGGATCCCAGGGCCTGCCGTGTCAGCCCTGCCCCTGGGGCACACTGAGACAGTAACTGAGATTGGGCGTGGTGGTGCGTGCCTATAAACCCAGCTCTTGGGAGGCTGTAAACAGGAGAATCACTACAAGTCTGATCTAGTAGTAAGACCTTGAACACGCTGTAGACACTTCCCTAAAATAAATTTTTAAAAAAAGTTAAATATTCTCATGTGTCTTGTGCTCGGCTGAACACTACAAAAGTATCTTTCACAGCTGGCACTATACACCTAGGTGATCACGTTAGATCTTGATAGAGACATGTGTTTGTGGATGTTACACATAGACACTCTGGGGACAGGCAGGGTGAGGAGGAAATTCTGTTCTCTGTTTTGCTTTGCTCCCAGGTCTTTAGCAACTCCTTTGCTAATCAGCACGAATGACTTCACAAACACTACTGTCAACAGAACAATCATCAACCTACAAAACAAGCAGGAGGTCCCTAAGTGATTTTACTGCCTCTTTCCTTCTGCTGTCATGGGAAAGAACCAGCTCCACACGGAGCCACAATAGTCAGCAACTTTCCTTCGTAGAGCAGATGGTGCTGAGAAAGCTTCTTCACAATGGTCCACAGTGGTTGAGCATCATTTTAAATTAAACCCACAGTCCTATCTGCTGTGCAGTTTTTAACCATGATTTTTCTATTACATTGCAGACAAGAAACTGATCAGCAATTATAATCCATTCAACAACCAAATGCTGAAGTATTTGAGACAAAAAGACCCTTGCCTTGTGGAAAATGCACTTAACAATGAAATAGTGACTCTTGTTCCATTATATACAAGGCTCCAATTTTTCCACTTACTTGGTTTTTTTTTTCCAGTGGAGCTACTCTTTTATATCAATTCTCATTCCACATAAAATCTTAAAGTCTTACAAAATTCTTGAAATTCATCAATACAATAATGTATGATAGAAGTGTGATTGACCTCTAAACAGAGTATTTCACTAGCTTGACTATATGATGACATCCTTACGAACTAGATATGTGGTGTGACCAAAATATACAATAAATTTTGAAATTAAAAAACTATTAAACTATTACAGTAAAAGACACATAGTCATGAATACCTGCCAGAATAGTCCATCATACTTTGAACACATTTATTCTATCCTTTTTGCTATATCTGAAGCAGTTCTAGAAGCCCTCCTTTGTGAATGTCTACTGGGTATGACAGAAAGTACAGTGAACACTGCTGTTGAGCGCTGTCCACTAGAAGGGTAGGATCATAAATAGCTAGCAGCTCATCATCATCTGACTTACAAAATCCTTCACCATGTGAATTTGGGTCCTCCCTAAAGTCAAAAGGCCCATGAGAGGTAAATATTGGGGATCAGTTAAGATCATCAAGGGAGCTATAATAGTGCAACAAAGGTACTCACAGCAGAAGACTTTCAGAACTGGTCAGAAACTGACAAGAGTGATGGGACCTGCAGACTCAAAGTGAGAGGGAGTAATTTGAAAGAGATCAATGGAACTGTCTTTTACTGAAATAAATTGTATATCAATATACAGTATATATATATATATATATATATATATATATAAATTTCTTATGTCATAGATTGGTTTAGTTTGCTTTTTATCTTTTTTACATTATATTAAAGTATAGTTGATATTCTACAAACTGTATATATTTAACTGAAAATCTGATACAGTTTAATCAGATTTTGGGCAATCGTGGTGTGATCACAGAATAAACATATTTACCACCATACATGTTATCTTTGTGTCCCCTCTAGTGTCCCTCCTCAAATTACTGTCCCTCCCCAAGCAACTTTGAATCACTTTAGATGAATTTCTATTTCTTAAAAGAGTTATACAAATGGAAGTATATCTTCTATATAGGTTTTAATCTGGATTTTCATCATGATTATTTCAGTATTCATCCTGTTGTATTTTATATCAACCATTTATTCCTGATAAGTTTCAAAAAGCACTCCATTGTAAAGACATGCCATGGTTTATTTATCAGTTCTCTAGAAAGATGAGTTTGCCAGATTTGGCTTCTTTCCTGTTATGCTTTTTTATTCACTGAAGTTGCAATAACCTTTTGAGCATGCATTGTGTGAGTGTACGCGTTCTTGTTTTTTGAGTAAATACTTATAAGAAAGGCTGGATCACATGGCAGATTTGTGCAGTGTTATACAGATCTACCAAGAAGGTTTTTGAAGTGATTATCTCCTTTTAGTTTTTCTATAGCAGTTTCAGAGTGCTGCGCCTGCTCCACATTTTGCCATACCTTTTTATCATTGAGGTTATAGTTCACAATTGTAACAGGCATTACCTTATCTCATTATGATTGTATTTTCACATAAATAAAGCCTAATGGCAATGTACATTTTAAAAGTACTTATTTGCCATCTATTTTCTTCTATGGAATGTCTGCTACTATCTTTTCCTTACTCATTATTAAGATTTGACATTTACATGTATTCTAAATATCTCCATTACTTATGCTTTAGGAAGAAGTTATCCTGATAACACCTGGTGTTTTTTTCATTCGCACATTTCAGTGTGTATTCTGAAGAGTGGGACCTTTGTAAGATGAAGTCCAAATTATCTATTCTTTTTAATGGATTCTTTTAGTAGTATATTGAAAAAATTGTTCTAACACAGGGTCTCCTGACATCACATTATCTACTTTATTCCCAGATAAGTATTTATTGTCAATAGCTGCCTTGTGATAGATGGGATGATTATCAGAACACAAGGCCTCTTTCCCCTCAGTGACAGTGGCACTCTTACTCTCTGCATCAACACACAGTGTCTTCAGAGTTCCAGTTGTCTCTTAGTGGCCTAGTCAAAAGCTGAAATGTATTTATTCAAAAAATTTCATAATAAGTCTTTAATTTAGATGTATATATGGTTTTGATGTAATTTTACATAAAAGATTACATACAAGTTCTTTCTTCTTCTTCTTCTTTTTTTTTTTTTTTTTTTTTTTTTTAGGAGCTCATACCTGGTAAGTAGTACAGAGTAGGCAAGTACCCTGTTATGGATTGTGTACTATATTAGTGTAAAAAAGAGACAAACTAAATGAAGCTGTGCAAAATTTTTGATATTTAATGATATGTTTAAAGAAATTATGTGAGAAGTAGTCTTCCGTGTATCAAAATTTCTACCCTTACTTATTTTGGTTTAGATCTGTCATATCTCTAAAACATGTTATTACATTTTAAAAAAATTAAGCACTTACTTGCTAAGTCAACCTAGTTTAACTATATAAGTACTCACATTTTAATTGAGAGTTACAACTCAATATTGGATTCTGAAATGATAAAATTAGAGAAACCACACTCTATATTAGCTTCCTGATTATCTCATTGAATAAAAGTAATTTGAAAAATAATCTGACTCTAAGATAAAAGAAAGAATGACCTGTGAACTTTCCATTATCTATTCATAAGCTTTCTGCAGTATTGTTCTTAAACATATTAAAAATGGTTATTAGTTTATTCAGAATTGTTTCATGGTGTATTCAGTGAAGTTTGCTTTATATTCTTTCTTTTCATGAAAAGCATTAGGAAAGGTTTATTAGGATTGTTATCAAGATTTAGTCGGAAATTTTAAGATGAAAGATACTACAGAGTTGATTTAGTCCTTTATCTCAATCATCTGTAAAAGGAAGTGATTGGAGTTCAGATGTGAATTATTAACTGCTAGAAGCTTGAAGCATTGAGTGGAACACTGTATATGACATTAGACCTTGGATTCTACTCACATAATCTGATCTCTGATTTCCTCATGTCGAAAATAAGGAAGTAGGAAGTATGTGTAGTCTGTCTCTGAGCCTGAAAATCTATAAAACTCAACAAAATATGTTATTAAATATTGTAGTATTTGATGAAATTTCACACACAAGTAATAAGTACCTTATGAAATTGTGAGAAGCTTACAAATTTCCTTCATAAATTGAACACACATAAGTTCTTAAAATATGAAAATCATTATTAGACACTGAAAACCACTTTTAAGTATTAAAATCATAGAGTACCATGTTCATCACACTATTGATATTCTTAATGACTTTTTACACCTTAGCAGTAGCAGGCTTTCTCTTCTAATGTGAGCTCACATAGTTTATATAAAGCTTGATATATAGGCTTGAAAACATGGGGTTACTCCTGCGAAGCAGCTGTGAGATTGTGGCCTATCCCACCTCCATGCTTCTGCAGGGGCTTTCTTCCATTCACTTCTAGTGATTCTGAGTAGTTTGAAAATTAATGTTTTTATAGTTTATAGCCCAAAATTGATAAGGAATTTTTCCATAGAGCGAGTCCCAGACCAAAACTGTCTTTTCTTCATTAGTTTCTAATTCTGTGCAGTCTTTTTTTTTTTTTTTTTTTTTTAACTAGGGATTGAGCACATGCCTCATATTGGGCTATATTACCAACCTTTATATTTTTATTTTGATGCTTGAGATACATCTTTACTAAGTTCATAAATTGTCCAACCTGGTCTCAAATTTTAGTGTTTCTACCTTAGTCTTCTAGAATTCTGGAGTTATAGGCCTCTGTCAATATTTGCAGATTTATACTCATTTAAATCATACCACTTTCTGGACTGAATTATCTCTAAGGCTTTTGAGCAATGAGATTATGTTGTACTATGTTCTTTGAACATTTGGCATATTTGGCAGGATATATATTTTTTCAGACTGATGAAAGATTCTAGATGAACTAATATTCTACTTTAAAATATTTACATAGTGTATATTTCTGTGCAGAACACTGTTTTGCTGTTAAACCTAAAAGTTGGTAATATTTTTCAAAAAAGACACTTCTACCCAATGAGGAGAAATTTGCATAGGTAGAGGTAAGGTAAAAAATATTAGAACTTTTTTAGGGTGTGTGAGAAATCAAATTCAGGACCTCTCTCTTGCCAGCAAGGCACTGTGCTACTGAGCTACATCCCAGACCCAGAAATTTCAACACTAATAATTTTCAGCCGACTTTACTTTCACTGACAGTTTAGCACTCCCTCCTTGGGACTCACCTGTGACTAAAGCAATTCAGTGCTCTCATTGCACGGGAACCTTTTCACATGTGTTCTACCTCTTCTGTCTGGGAGTTACATGCATTTTCCCTACTGGTATTCTAACGGCCTACATAAAGCATACATGATTCTCCATAATAGTTTTGAGAGATGATTATTTAAAAGTATAGCAAATATTTTAAATTTGAGAGTTACAAAGCAATGATTATAAGATAGCTGAAAGCTCTCAAAAAGTCGAGAAAAATGCAGCTTCTTAGTAAGAGCCTACACTGAGCATTTGTTCTCTCCTGTGAGGTAGAACAAAAAAAAAAGTACAGGAAGATAATCTTTGTTCTAAGAAAAATAAATATCTATTCATTAGGTATTTTTCCTTTCTTAATGAACAAATCAAAAGACATAAATGATCATATAAAGTATATGTGTATATACCAAATATGTGCTTACACAGAAGTTCCATATCATACAAAGCTATAATCCTCTGAATAACACAGTGGCAACATTCATGCAGTGAACACAAACCAGACTGTTGCCTCTATCCCTGATCTTCTATCCCTGATCCATCTGTCTCCTCAATACCCCTATGTCCTCTTCTGAATCAAAATACCCACTACTCTGAATTTTATGGGACCTATCAGCACATTTCTCCCCAAATTTTTCAATTTCACTTAAAATATCTATGTCTTCACCATTCAATTTATTTTCATTAATTAATTAATTTATTTATTTCATCCTTGGAAAAAAGAGGTCATTCAGTGTATTATTCTTCTATTCAATATTATATTTGTGAAACCAACCATGTTGTTGGGGATAGTGATGTCCATATATTTAAAAGGCTGTGCTCAAATGCTAGAAAGGCTGTGAAGAAAAAGGAGCCCTTTTCCATTGTTGGTGGGAGTGTACACTGCTATAACCAATGTGGAAATCAGTGTGAAGATTCCTGAAAGGCTAAGAGTAGGTTCCTTTTGACCCACCTATTTCCTTTCTGGGTATTTTCTGAGAATAACTGAAAATATCATAGCATGGTGATATATATATATATATATATATATATATATATATCTCCATATTCATAGCAGCACACATTTTAATTATTAAATCTTGAAAATAACTCAAATAGACCATAAACCAAATGAACGGAAATATGTCTTTTTTAATACGATGGAGTACTACTTAGCCAAAAAGGATAAAATTGAGCTATTGCCAGGTAAATGTAAGGACTTTGAGCCCATACTCTTTTTGTGCAAGGTCTCACTACGTAGCTTGTAGCGATCCTCCTGGTTTCTGCCACCCCATGGCTGGGATTACAGGTGCGCGCCACTGTGCCCAGACTCCATCGCCAGCTCAGCACGCCCGAGGGCGGGGCCGGCGCGGCAACCGGTGCCTGCGATGGAACTCTCGTCCCTGCACTTCCTTGAGCAAGGCTTAGTCTGCTGAGCTATACCGCCGGCCCTTGAGCCCATACTTTTAAGTGAAATAAAATTGACACATACTTGTAAATATCGCATTGTCTGGTGACAGAAACTGAAAATACAAATGAGAAACGAAATGTACGGTACGTATCAGGAAATAGAAATTAATTGTCCAAAGCAAATTGGGGAGTAGGAGGGAAAAGGAAGAAAAAGTGAGAAAAGAAGGATAAAATGGAAACAAAGCTTTGCAAATAAGGAAGGGGGTGAGGTGGATGAGTGAGGAGGGGAACGGGAGAAGAAGAACTGAGTTATATCATGGATGGTACAAATCCCCCATGATGAACATGACCATGATGCATGTCTAAATTGAACCAATATACTTAATTATAAAAACATTAAAATATGTATACAATCACACAGGTCATTTTAAGATGCTACAACTGCCTAGATACTAGATTGGTTTCTAGTTCTAGTAATTTTGAACAATACATTCAAAATCTCATCTTCCATGGGAACACAGCCCTATAGTTGTGTTACACATGAACCTGGAATGGAATTGATAGGTAAAAGCAGATGCATATTTGAACATACTTAGACAGTGCCAAATAGTTTTTCCTTATTGCTATGCATGTCACTGAAAAAGCCCAAAGTTGGTGGCTTACATGTAAGCATCTTGTTGAATAGGGACATGAAGAAATCAAGACCATGAAGACACCATTTCACACAAATGAGGGTAGCTTTAATGAAAATTACAGGTAATGTAAATTTTGACCAGAATGTATAGAAATTGGGAACCCTTATATATTGTTTGTAGTAATGTATAATATAGCCATTTTGGAAAACAATTTGACAGTTCAACTTAGAATTAATATATCCCCTAGTACTTTTCCTCATAGGTATTAGTATAAAGTAAGTGAAAATATATGTTCACCAAAATGATCATAGCAATATTTTCATAATAACAAAAAGATGAGAATAACTCAATTTCTGCCAATTGATGAATGGATAAATAATATTTGTTAGATCCATATAGTAAAATACCATTTTACCATTAAAAAGTAAAAGCTACTAGCATATGCTATGTGTATCAATTTTGAAAATATGATAAGGACTCAAAGCAAAAAAGTCTACATATTGAATGCTTCCATTTATATGAAATGACCAGAAAAGGTAAATTTGTAGTAACAGATAGGTAGTTTTCAGGGGTAATGGGAAGGAAAGAAACCATAGTGACTCCTTATACATATGGAATTTCTTTAGGTAAGATGAAGTATTTTGAAATATGCTAGAGATCATGGTTCCAGAGCATTGGAAATGCAATAGAAGTACACAACTGTATGCCTTATGATTGTGGTAAGTAGAGTGGTGTTGGCTGAACTCTGTGCATCTGTACTAAGCTCATCCCAGCCTCTTTTTCATTTTTAATTTTAAGACAGGGTATCACTAAGATGCTAAATTACCAGACTAGGCATGATTTACAGTCTTTCTGACTCAGCCTCCCAGAGTACTAAGATTATATGCATCCCTGGTTATATTTTATACGTCAGCCAATTTTGCTGTATGTAAATCATATTTCAGGGTTTTTTTAAAAACAAAATTGAAGGTCTTCACGATGGCAAAGGGGAAGATTTTTCTTTGTTTATTAATAGTTCACATAAAACAATATTCATATAGATAAAGACAAGGAAAATAGATTAAATAAAATTAAGCTTGTTTATCAAATGCATGGTAAATCCTTAGTATGTTTAATCTGTTTATGTAGTTGACAGATAAATACATTCTAATTTTCTTTTATTGTTCTTCCTTTTAATCAGTTGACCCCTCAAGAGTGTTAATTCTTTGTTTTGTTTTGTTTTGTTTTTCTTTTTGCCAGTACCACCCCTGGTACTTGCCAGGTAGGTATTGTGTGGCTGAGCTAAATCACCAGCCCAAGAGCACTGAACTCTGCTCACCACTGAAACTGTGGCCATGCAATCTTTAGCCCATGACTTCTAAAATTATTTTTAATTTTGCTTCCCCAGTTTCTGTAAGAGGTCAAAGCTTAATATTTGTAAAATAATAGTCATTTCACTGAAAGGAGTCATGCTTGGGAAGCATATTCTGTGCTCGGCACCTTACTAAGAGCTTCAATTATGGTAACACTTTGGATGGGCCCCTCGACACTGCTCTCCCCACATCTGAGGCTAAGGAAAGAGTGGCAGAGCTTAAGGAGCTGTCCACGCTCATGGAGCCTGGGGCACAGCTGAGTATTAAACCCTGGGGCTTATTGGCTTTTTCAGCTGCATTGTTAAAATACAGTGAGCTACACATCAGTAGGATTCTGCTCTGCTTTATTTTATAAAACTGGAAAAGCTACCATGAGGATATAGATTTGAACCCTGAGCTTTTTCAGGATGCTATGGCTAACATATATTTTCTCTCTCTCTCTCTCTGTCTGTCTCTCTCTGTGTCCGTGTGTCTGTCTCTTTCTCTCTCTCTTTTGTGGTACCAGGAATCAAACTCAGGACCTTGTGCTTGCCAGGCAGGAACTACTGAGCTGTTTTACCAGCCCAACATTTATTTTTATTTTTATTCTTTAAAGAGACTACAAAATGGTAAAAGAAAAAGAAAAGAAATATTAGAAGTGAAATAGAATTTCACTAAACCAAGAAGAAAGAAAGGAAAGAAGAAAGGAAGGAAGGAAAAAAAGAAAGGAAAGAAGGAAGGAAAAGGGAGGGAGGGAAAAATAAAAAGAATTCAAATGGTAAAACTGTGTGGATTGATAACTATACTCACACACTATTTTTTTTTTCTACTTTTTATGCCATGTTTTCTGAGCACATATTGGCCATTCTTCAAACATTTTAAATAAAATAAGGAAGGCCCTGCTTGGAAGATTTCCCAATTTATGTGGGTTCCAATCCTGATTTTTGACTTCACAGTGGTGTGAAAAGCAACTTGCATTCAGTAGAAACTGTGTGTCGACATTTAAATTCTGACCTTTTCCGGGGATGTGTCCCAGGAAACTTTCCTCGATGATGCTGACTATGACAGTGACACTCACATCCCAATTAGGGACCTACCCGTCTTATTAAACAAAACATAGTTTAGGTAACTGGTCCCTAAACAGTGATGTTCAGTAACTTAGATATAGTAAATGCCACCAAGTCTTACTTTGTGTTAAATTTGAGTGGTTTGTTTCTGTGTAACCTCACAGCAAGGGAAGGGGAGAGGGCAAACAAAAGCCTTCAGTGGTGCACCACTAGGGGTCTGATTTTTAGGTGAAGTACTTTATCCTTAATGTGAGACTACATTAAAAGTCTGAGGTAAGTATAAGATAAAATTATATCAGTTGGAACTCCAAGTCATCCACATTCTTTATAGATGTGTGAATTTTGAAGAATATTACATTCATTAAGTACTATTAAATGAAAAGTGCCAGGCAAATCACAACACCCATGGTTGAATGCCTCTCATCTTGGTCTTCTGAATGTGTACCATTCCTAATGTCTTATGAATTATTATACTCTCTTTAAAATAAATTAAAATGAACAAGGCAAGGAAAAAATTAAGATTTTTTTAAAAATCAAGTACCAGCGTTTGAATGCTATTTATAGTCTTGATATACAGAAATAAATAGTGTTATCTGGTTTTATTT
>NDGM011061767.1:0-31557 GCA_002564305.1 Octomys mimax
TGAACTCAGGACCTTGCACTTGCCAGGCAAGTGCTTATTCTACTGAGCTATCTCTCCAGCCCCATGGAAGAGTCATTTTCTACCCAGCTTGTCATAGGACTTTTATTGCTCTGATAGTATGAAAGTTTTGTGAGAATTTCTGTGTATCATGATGGTGATGGCGAACTTGCTGGTACCAATTAATTATACACTATTTTTTATTTGTTAGCACTGTGCAGAAATTTAATTAGCTTAGTAATACTTTATATTCCAAAGTCATCCTTTATGCTGATATTAATAGAAGATTTGGAATCTTCCATCAGTTCACTGTATTTTTTTTTTTTTTTTTATAAATCTGGTTCATCTAGTGCACTGCCTTTGCACAACTCTTTCTAAACACACATGTAGACACAAGTTTTAACTTATTGGTTGCAAAGGGTTCCTAACCACTTCATGAATAGCACTTACATGCTTCAACTCTAAAGTGCTGTTTACCTTTGGCTAAGTGCCTTTGCTTTACACCAACTTATATAAAAATGATATTCTCTTTCACTTCTCCTCACTGAATTCACTCTTTAATTCCTACAAATTTATTTTATGTGTTATATGTTTCTGTATTTCTCATTTGTTTACTTCTCAATAGCATGCTTTATAGTATATGTACCTGTAGTGGTTGATACACTGAGCCAACTTGGCTGGATGACTCCACTGCGCACTTCCGGCTGGTGGAGGTCTGGCCCTGGGGCACAATTGGTTCCACTCCCAGAGTGACTTAGCACAAAGAGACCATATAAAGGGGCTGAGGAAGTAGTACATGTTCCACTTCATTGGAGGAACTTTAGTCTTTGCATTGGGCTTGGACTTCATCGCCTGGCTTGCAGCGCAGACTCTTTGGCCTCCAGCTTGGATCCTTCACCTTCCATCGCAGACTCTTCAGCGTCCATCACAGACTCTTCATCCCTCCATCGCAGACCCATTAGCTGACAAATAGAGACTCGCATGGAGCTCAGCAGTGAGCTTCAGATCATGGGACTGAATTCTTCAGTCTGGGGTGTGCAGACACCCTCAGCACGCTCCCCCATCTGATTCTGTGGCTGACTGTCATAAGCCAATCTTGTAATTCCTTATACATTGTAGATCTTGTGTTAATATCTGTTCCTTACATTGTATCTGTTCCTCTAAGTAGAACGCTGACCAATACAGTACCATTTTCAGTGTCTACTGAAGTGCTATATGTTAGATGCTCAAGGAGTGCTTTTGATGATGATAGTATGGCTTCCCACACCTTGACTGTCTGAACTTGAAGCCTTAACTCAACATTCACTCTGAAATTATTTACCAGAACATAGTTTTGCCAGCTAGCTTTTCTCCAAGTATTGGAGGATGATAAAGTCAAAATCTCTGATTTTAGGTCTGACTTTTCCACATGAAGACAGAGCAGAAGACTAAGGGAGGAAGATAAGGAGATGGAGCCAGCTACTTGCTTATCAATAAACACTGCTTAGGAAAAGTGTTGTTGAACCATAGGACTATAACAAAATGGCTAAATGTAGAGAACAGTGTTGGAGGAGTCAAGTGTAGATGTAACAGCCCAAAATTGGTTGTAGACATTAGTACCATCGAGTGTACGCCTGCAATACACATACTGTAAGCATGCAAGATCCGTATTACAAGGGATCAGTAACACTGAAATCTAAAAACTTGCTGAATTTGAATGCTTATTGAAGGTCCATCTATACCAAAGGTGAATATAGAAACAAGAACTATTTAGGGAACTGTTTATACCATCTAGGCTGAAAATAATGGTAGGAGTCTGGCTATATTATATGCTATTTGGGCTCTGGGGCCCAAATAGCATGTGATATGGGAATTAAACCCAGATCCTTGAGCTTGCCAGCAGGCTCTTAGATGGCTAAGCTATCTCCACAGTCTACACTGTTTATAAATAGTTAAATAAGTTCCCTAAAATATATGTGTATTACATGTGTATCTACACCTATATATACATATATATAATATATATATATTATATATATATAATATATATATTATATATATATATATATACACACACACACAAATAAAATGTGTTCATATGTATTAGTCCCTAGAAAACTAATCTCATTGGCCATATGTTTCCTTCCTTCCTTCCTTTTTTCCTTCCGTCCGTCCTTCCTTCCTTCCTTCCTTTCCTCCCTCCTTTCCTCCTTCCCTCCCTCCTTCCCTCCCTCCCTCCCTCCTTCCTTCCTTCCTTCTTTCTTTAATGTATTTGCTTGTTTTGGAGTCACTACACACCTCAGACTCATGGCAATTCTCCTGCTTTCAGCCTCCCAAGCCCTGAGATTACAGACATACTCTACCATGCCCAGACTCTGGCCTGCTCAACCCACCCTGGGGCAGGGCTGGCACAGCATGTGGTGCTGGGTTCAAACCGCTGCCCCTGTGCTTGCCTCAACTTGCCTAAATTGGTGCTTTAGTCCATTGAGCTATCTTGCTGCCCCGTTTTCTTATTAGTCGATTTCTCAAATGCTTTAACTGAAGACTACTAAAAGAAACAGCATCTTAATATCAATAATCATCTTAAATAACTTTCTTAAGAACTTCATATTGTGTACCATCAGCAGCATCGCTTTTCAAGGTCACAATTTTTTTAATGTTAAACTTTGGCTAGTTCACATTAAAATCCCACTATAAGGGGTAGCAAATGTTTGTCTAAAAGTGTTTTCAGAGAAATCTAAAAAATCTATCAGTTTCACAAGAATCTTTTCCTTCTTAGGGACCAGAAAGTTTCGTTTATTCCTGAACATCTTACTAACTGAAAATAAAAGTTCATCACATTCGGGTTTTGTACAAACATTTCACCGCTATCTTCCATGTGTTCCCGCCCTGGGAAAGCCTGGAGGATAAGGCGCTTCTGATCGTGGCCGTGTGCTCCGTGGCTGTGCACTCCGTGGCTGTGCACTCCGTGGCTGTGATCCTGGAAGTCATTTCTCCCCAGCTACGTCACAGCCATGCCGTTAACCTGAAGTAACTGTTTGGTCCCCACAAGAGTTAATTGTAAAGGTGAGTTATTTGGAAACACTTTTCTAGCTTTAAATGTCATCTAGAATTTTTGGAAGAGAAATACAATTTTTTAATTAAAAATAAAATAAAATTCACGTATGTTGAAGTATTATAAAAGATTGGTTTCCTCCGTAGCAGAATGTAGGATTTGGCAGAAATACGGTTTCAGGTGTGGGTGTAGGAGGAACCAAACTTGGACGAAACAGGATTTTATCTTCCTGGGGTGGGCTGCCAGTTAAATTTCTGCAAATAGCAATGTCATAAAGCATGGTTTGAGAGAAAGACCATGTGCTTTCTAGAGTTACAGTTGGGAGAAAAACAACAAAATTGCAAGGAGCCTACATGTAAAAAACAAGCTTTCTTCACATCTACCTTAAGTCTTGCAAAATAAAAATGCATGTTAAAAATATGCTTTGTATAGCAACTCTTAAAAATCAGTGCAACAGCATGAATCTCAGAAGTTCCAAGAGCGCCTGCCTGGTGAACTCTGCTGTCTGAGGACTAAGATATAAAGGTTAATTAAAGAAACAACACGTTCTCTGCTTCTATCGTGGCTGAGGGAGACACGTTAGCACAGCCATGTACAAAGCTGAAGAGCAATTAGAGAGAACCAAAAACAGACACACAGAATGGAACCTTTGGCAAACCTAAAGATAGACTCCACTTCAGCATCTGTCCTTATGTTACAAACATGTAAAAACCTTACATTTCTGATTGTTGCATCTGATCCCACCAACTGCCCCTTAGCCTGCCTAGAGACACAGGGTTTGCTCCCATACTCCGCTGTGACGCGAGTTTGTGGGGAGAGTGAAGCGAAGAGGAGGTGTCCTAAAGGAAGTTATCCAAGATGGCAGAGGGAAAACGACCGTGGCAGAATAACTCAGAACAGTACAAGGAGATAAAGAAAATCAGGGGTTAGTGGAAAATGGAAGTCATTTTTGTAAGAGGCTGAATTATCAGGAAGGAGGGCATTTTATTTGCTATCCATAAAGCTCCTGACACCATTCACTTGTTTGTGTTTCAGAAAAGAAGTCAGGCGTCATCTGGCTGCCCCGTCTAAGTCTGTCATATTTCAAACACTGTAGTTCAGAGAACTTATTTATTTATTGTTCTGTTACACTACACAAGCTAAATTTTTCTTCCCCCCCTTTCTCATCTTGTCAGTATTTTTTTAAAAACTTTCCTGAGTCATTTTTAACATACAGTTAGGAATTTTTCCAACTGCTTGAAAATTCTATACTCTTTTCCTGCCATTTAAAATATAGTATTATAGCAAATTCCCGCTCCTGGGAAGAACATTCTGACTTGATCAGTGCAAATATGGTGTAAAGTGTGACAGACAGAATTCAAACACGAAGAGGACAGTCTCTAGTTTTCATATACGATCCTTGAAAGATAAGTAGTAGATTAGCTATATTTAAATTAAGACATTAAGAAGGATATATATATATATGTATCTGATATTACTAATTTGTGACAATTTCACACAGAACTCCTTTTGTTGGAAACTGAATTTCTCGTGTAATAATTAGCTGTGGAATATTACCCAAACAGGTGTCTGTAGCCTGTCAAAGTCAGAACAGGTGATTTAGAATTAACGTATTAAAAGAACTGTGAATTAGCGAAGCAAAAACGTGTTAATTTCTTGTTCCATCTGTTAATATGAATTCCCTGCCAAATATTTTACTTTGTAGAACTGTGCTGGGATTGGCAAGAACATACACTATAAAAAAAGTTTAAAGGCCTGAATGTTTAAAAATCATGACATACGTTACTGCAAAAATAACTTCTACATTTTTGAGCATGCTTTTTTTTTTTTTTTTACTTTTTTATCTTTGAAAAAAATGACTGCAGACATTGCTATATAATATAGAAAGTTAACTAAAGAAAACATACGATCAAATGTTAGACCTTTAAAACAAAAATTGGAAGAAAATGTTATTCAAGAATGTTGGTTATAAGAGAAGACTAATTCTTCAGTGCTACTTTTCAGGGTTATCTGAGAGCTAGTCTGACTTGCTAAAAGACAGAGACAAATATCTGCGGCTACCATGCAGCTCATCCAGTAACATCCTCTTATACAGAGATGCCATTGTAGAAAGAGAGATCATTTTATTTTTCTATCCAAACACTGTAATCCTTTAAAGGATTATAGTGCAGTTTGGGTCACTAAACCACAATCTCTGTATAATTCCCAAATCTATTGTTCATTAGCTTAGTTTTATTTCTTTCCCCAAATTTTACTTGCCCGGATAAAATCAAAATACATTACATCCTTAGCTCCATATGCATGTGTATAATTGTAGATGCCTGTGGCAGTGGTACAGGGTGAAGAGTCAGGTGAGAGGAACAACCTGTAAAATATGCACAGTTCTCAATCTGTATCACCACTTCAGGGCAGAAAGGAACTGGGCTGCAACTGGACACATTTTTATTCTGAAAACCTTCAAAGATTCTCCTGCTAATGTACTGTGGAGCCAATTTGTTATCTTTGTTTCTCTTTTATTTGCGAGCAGAACCATGGGGTAAGAAAGGAATTTGAAGTGAATTGAAATTTGTGAGCTTAGACATATGCTAAGAGTACAGTTAACTTGAGTTACTTTTTCCATGCTGCTGAATTGGGGCCTGCATGAGGCAGTTTTGTGACTTAAACAGATTTCACTAATTTTCCTTCCTTGCACATTTAAAAAACAAACTACACTCTCCCATATTGCTGTTTGGGTTTTAACGGAGCTTAGGCATGCACACCCAATTACTATAAGCACTTTAAGTAAAGCTTAAAGATATGCAGCATGTTCTTAACTGCAAATGATATGATAGGTAGTGTCTTTCCTCTCAAGTTTTCTGTCACATCCAAGAGATTAATCCTCTCATGAATCATCCATAATGACTAGAATAATTTGGGGTAACTGAATGAAATTTGTTCAAATTATTTATATCATGAACTCACAAGAATATGAATGGTGGTATATGCAAATACAAAATATGCTTATCAAGGCTAAATAGCAAAAAGAGAATAAGAAAGTTAAGTTTATATTTCTGAAGTCCATTTCTAAAATGGGATATATTTGAGTTGAAACACTGTGTCCTTATTACTTGAGTTGTGGCTGGTCCCTTTTATAGCTCAATAAGTAGTTTAAGAAAAATCTTATTTTCAAAATTTTAGTAGAGGAAAAATAATCTTTGGCATTGGTCAAGGTAAATAGAACAAAAATTTCTAAGGATCTGTGCTTCAAAGATGTGAGGTTCATAATGCTATGGTAAGAAAAAATAATCTTGAAACCAACTGAGCATTAATTTTATAATTCTTCTTCAATGTGATCATAAACTAAAGAAAATGCTTGCTTTTCTATAAGATTTAAGACATACCCTGCTATTTTGTAGGATTCACTGATGAACCAGTTCCAAAATTCTGTATCATCAGCCTAAAATTCATGCAAAACTATACAATTCATAAAACATTTTATGGAGTTTTAAATTATACAGTACATCAAGGTTTTAGTTGACTTATCTGAAAAGACACTTTTGGCTTGTAAATAAAAATGCAAAGAAAAGAACCTATCAGACAGTAAATAAAGTATGTAAATTAAATAAAAGGTAAGGCAGCTACACTTTTATATAAATAACTGCATTAACAGAGCTTTATGCATATTACAGTGTATTCAGATGCATAGCTTTTGCAAAAATAAATTCATTGCTCCTCTCCAAAGAATGGATTAAAACAATTTATTTTATAAAATTTGGATAGATAGGATAAGAAATGTAATAGCCATCCATGGAAAATAAATATAAAAATTATTCAAGCTCCATCTACTTTATGTTAGTAATGAGATGCACTTCATTCAAATTCCTTTCAATTGAAACAGTGCTGAGGAAGCAAAAACATGATCTGTAGGAAATGATTTCTAATCTTCATGATAACACACCGATATAATACAATTATTTACAATTGACTAAGAGTTAATTTCAATACTATAACATCTTTCTTGCAAAAATGTCAGCTTTTATTGATGAAACAAACTAAGAATAAAACATTTTTACTTGTACTATTACAGTACTGTTTTTCATTCTGTTAACCAAAACAACACAGTAATACTGTAAACAAAAAAATAACATCAGATTGCTTGTGTTTGCATGATTTTATCAAGAACCATAAGCAGTGCAATGAAGTACATTAGCTGTAATTTTTGAACAACAATCCTTTTAGATTGCAGTCGTGTTATATTCAAAATAAGACATGACTGTTCAGCTAATTATGTCAATTATTTCTTATGGCACTGGAGAATAAGGAGATAATAATTTTAAATTATTGATCTTAGATATTTGTGCAAAGTACAATAGAAGCAAACACTATGCAACAGACGAATACCTATCTATCTGTCCATCCATCAGGCATCATCTATTTACACACATATAAATACATACACATAGATACCTAGTTAATATCAATGTTTATTAAATAAGGTATAAATATTGGGATAAAATTTTAGTTGTCACCACCTGGGGAGCAGTGCTCCCAGCACGGAGGAGGCAGAAGTCAGGGATACTGCTAAAGATCCTACAGTGGGTTAGAGAGTCACACCCCCCAAGTCATCTGCTCCAAAGTATGTGCATTCAAGCTGAATAATCCTAATACGTCCCCATAGACCTTCTTGCAGATATTTACTATCTTTACATTGAGAAATATCAACTATTCACATGTACTAGAACTTCTTAGGCATCAGACTAATTAAATGAATTCTACTCCTCTTGTGGCCCTAGGGGAGTAGGATTCATCCTCAAAACACTCCAGAGGACATGCTGTACTCTGGGTCTGATTATGAGTATGGCTCTATAGCAAGATGTCACTAGTTTAATCCAGTCTCTGTATTTAAAAGGTTAGCAGACCTTGCACAGGCACGTGACCTTTCTGTCTGCACTGACTTTGGCATGGCTGGGTTTGAACCAGGCTTACCTGACTCTGGGATTTCAAGCAAATCTTTGTGCATTGCAACTTCTATTTTCTTCAGGTCCAAGAATTGGCAATGGGATTTCTATAATATTGATTTTCATTATGTATGTGTTTTCTTGCATATTGACTAAGTGGAATTTTGTGGATAAATGTCAAAGAATAAAGATAGCCTGTGAAGAATAAAAACGTGATTCCACAGGAAGAACCCTCATTAGCTGAACAAATCTCCTTCACTGAGTTGTATTTTAATGTTGTGAATTCATTTTTCTCTGAGGTATCATGAAGAGCAGCTAAACTGAAGGAAATTTCTCTTTTAATTCCCTAACACAGGAAGAAAATTATGAGATAATATAACCAGAATAAATCTCACAAAAGGTTTTCTCTTTGAAAATATGTTTTCATTATTTTTCTGGCTACTAGGAAGCTCCCAGTCAAACATAAGTTTCATTAGCAGCAAACTCCACCACTTACATTTAATATAACATTTTCCTTTTCCATTCACCTTGATTTACTATCTTTTATTTAAAGATATGAGTAAGTATAAAGAGACAAATTATTTAATTAAATGTAATTAATTTCTTTTTTTCTAAAAAAGTTCACTCAATATTTCCATGGAACAATAAGGCCACACATGGTTTTGAAGCCAAGTAGTTACACTGGTTCTTTTCTCATAATTTACTCAATGACCTTGCAGTTACCACATAACTTACTGTTGCATGACAACTTCAGAGGGATGCTGTTTTATCATTTTCTAATTTAAAGGAATCTATTATGTCATGGAGAGTATAAAGCTTTGCAGTTATAATAGCTACCACCACTCCTTCATGTTCTGGACTTGGAGTTCACTGTATATATGATTGTGTATTTTTAACTTAGTGCTGTAAGTGTATACAATTATTTTTGTTTTACAGATCTTTTACAACAAGGCAGAAGTTTGCACATGTTTGATAATTTGTGAAATATTATATAGAAAGCTAGCAGCAAGGGTCCCACCCGGTCACAGACTCACACAACTGCAGCAAGGGTCCTTGCTTGGTTTTACTTGTGCTAGTCAAATACATGAAGAAATTTAAGAATTTTAATAGAGTATGAAATAAAAGTGCAAGGTAAAATTTGAGGTATGCTTTAATTCTACTTCCCATCTGGTTATCGTTGTTCACATTGCAGAGCACCATTTCATCCCCACTGCTTCTCTACTGTCTGCAAACTCACAGCTACACTGTAGTCCTAAAACATAGGACATCACCTAGACGATTTAAAATAGCTTTTATACAAGCCCTGGCTCAAAGTTTATATATTATCCATCCTCAAATGTTGCTTAAGTATAGCTTTACAGAAAGGAGTTCATGAATTATACTGTTTTCACTAAGAAAGATATAAAACTGTGTGTCTAGTTCCATGTTCATGAAAGACTAAAACTTATTAAAGCATTTCAGCAAATAGAAAAATCCAGAAATAAATTTCAGTGATAACTCCTTAATTATAATTGATTACAACATAAGAATGATACCATGGAAAAAAGAAAGTATTCTAATTATGTTGTACCAGCTGCCTGGTCAGGACACTGCAGCATTACACCCATTAGTCCCAAATCTTCTGTAGGCAAACTGGTTTTATGTGTCAAATTTTCAGTAGGTGTTTCAAATTTTTCTTGAATTGACTAGAGGCAAAGTTTTTTCTTTTTCCCTCTCCTTTCACATTTAAATTATTACATCTATGGTACTTACAGGCCAACTCTTTTCTTCTTCACTGAATTTATAATAGTGAATTGGGGGTTCTGATCAGCATGTATGGATCCATGGTGATTTGAACGTATCTTGGAGGAGGGTGTGTCGGGCAATGAAACCAGGGCCTTCTGTATGCAAAGCACCCTCTGAACCATGGAGCCACCACTCGAGTTTCTTCAGCTGCATCTTGATCACATTATTGGCCATGTTTACTGAGCCTTAAAATTTAAATTTTATCCATAATTGCCAAATGAAAGGCTCTTTATTTAGTTTAAGTCACCTCATGGTAGGATAAGAAGAATTTTAATATGGATTCCAAATTATATAGTTCTGGCATAAAAGCTCTATAAAAGTATCTCTTCTCACTAAGGACAGAACCCATGAATGTTGTTGAATATCACTCCATGGTTAGGTATGAAGGGAATTTGAGGAGTTAATTAATATCTCAAATGCATTGAATTTGGGTGAATTATGTTTACTACCACGCATAGACCTTAGCTAGCCAAACACATACATCAAAAGATAACCTGGAAAGGCTGGCAAGATAGTTCCGCAGACCAAGTGCCTGCTTAGGCAAGTGTAGGACCAGGGCTCGATCCCTGACACCTCATCTGTGCAGGCTCCATCCTCAGGCACACTGATCCAGCCACCAAGACTGGGAGTGTTGAGGCAGGCCTATACTCCCAGCACTGGGAAGGGTGGAAACAGGAGGGTCACTATGAGTCTGAGCTGCATAGTGAGACCCTGTACCAAATACATAAAAAAGATAACCTGGAGTTCCCTTAAAGAAAGACTAGAAGAAGCAAGAGAAATATTTTCTCCACTAGCCTTCAAGAAGACATACAACCATGGAGTGATCTGCCTGGGACCCAGAGCCTCAGTCCTAGCCAACAGACTTTTATTCTCCTAACAACCAGTACATTCAAGGAAAGATCCTGAGTCTTGGAGGAGCCCACAGCTCCACTGTCCCCTTGAGAGAGGCCTTGGGAGAGTGGCTGGACTCAGCTGTGCTCTGCAGAGGATCCTGGCCACTGGACACTGAGAACATAAATGTGCTTTGCTTTCAGCTATCAAGCTTGTGGTGATTGATTATGCAGCAATAGAGAGGCAATGCAAAGGGTGAGCTGGTTGTTGGGATATTGGCACATAGGCAGAAAAGATAATCCAAGATCTCCCCTCACTCAAGAAAGTAAATTCTTGCTCCTATCAAGGTGCTTGAATTTAATGGAGGCTTGGACTTAAGACCTAGACCTCTCTTACCCAAGGATACTTCTGGTTGTCTCAGGAAAATCTGACCTAGGTACCATCATCTAAATAATGAGCCACTAGGTAAGATGCTTTACTAATGTAAGGGAATTTACATATATTACCCATTTTGTTGTTGTTTTTAGTCATCTAATATTGGTATTGGCCCTGTACAAATGATGTAATTGATGATAGACACATGGCTTAAATGTGATCATAATCAAAATTTTAATGAATGAGAGAGTAAGGAGATTTAACTAGATTAACCCTATGATTTAAATATTTTTCTGCATTTCCTCTATTCTAAATAAGTAAATTAAGTAGGGAAATTAAATAGGAAAATTCTCTCCCCAGGATGAATAATCTGAGCTCTGTAATCAGAATTCTTCTTTTGAAGCCCTTTCCAAAAATATCAAATATATGTCCTCTGTCTCCCTCACATTTTTGGTACAGCGATTAAGGCATCCTCACAGCTCAGAACAGGCTTTTCACTTGAGTAGGCTTGCAAAGCATTTCCTATTATAAGAGACTCACAGAGTGCCCAGGAACATCCTTGAGGTTGTTCCAACAGTTTCTAATGAAATAGTGGTAAAATAGGTGTTTGAAAAAAATGACTTTTGCTGAAATTATCTGTAAAAATAAACATTGGGTAGAAATTCCATCTAGGTATCTCTCACAAACTGTTTTCATAATAAAATAATACACAACATGTATAATACATTTAATATTATTTAGTAGTACTAGATGTCTGAAGTGCACGCTTGGTTCATCTTTAGGAATTGTCAGCACGCACACCCCATCTTGGTTGTTTTCACTAGCTTGTACTCCAGTTTCCTCCCTCTCCCCTGCCTTGCCATCACCACGGTTTACTCCCCTATTTTCTACCATCTCAATTTTAGATCCTCTTTTCATTATTTATGGAATTTCTTAAAGAATGTAGTGTCAACCAGCTTTATTTGATTGGAAGACTCATGGCACTAGATGCTATTTATATATTTTAAATCTCTCTAAATTTGTTAATAACAGTTGGTCAAATTTCATTTGTATAGAAGGTCTATTTCCCTTTAAAGACCTGATGTTTTCTTCATTCCTTCTTATTCAGATTTATATATTCTAGAAAGTTAGTTGACAATTGAAACACTGTTAGGAGGAGATTAAGTGTGCTTCAAATTTGCAATATCTAAACTGTTTTGATTTTATAATTTTCTGTTTATTTAATTTTGATTTGGAAAGTGTCATGTCTTTTGAAGATATAGAAGGGTAGTAGCCAACCATTTCAAATCTACAAAATTATTCATTTCTTATGGTTCAAACACAAATTGTGATTTTGGTGTATTCATAGAACTGAAGAGCTATTCAATTGATCATATCTTTAACCAAACTTGCTGAAAAGAATTAAGTGCACAAGGAAAAATTGAGAAGCTGATTCTAGCATCGTGTGAATGTACATATTTACCTTGTAATTACAGTTGTATATCTATCAGTGAGTTTGCATAATATTATGTTTATCCTCACCAACTAAAAAGTAAGAGTGAGATTATAGAACTCCCAGAATTTATATGAGATCTAGTTCACTCAACTGAGTAATTCTTAAAAACACCATTTTTGTGAGAACACAGGACTATTCCTCTTAAGTTCAAAGGAAGGGAAGGGTTAGCCACTTGTGGTAGCCATTCACCTTCTGTTGGGAAAGTGTTGGTATTGTACAACCTGAAAGAATCTTGAGTTATAGGAAGACTGAAGAATCCCCAATCTTCTTCTTCCAAGCCATTTTGTCATAAAAATCACAAAATAGAATTACTTCCCAACTTCTATATTATCTGTGCCACTAAGTTAAACAAGTATTTTTCACCAGAAATGCAGATTTTTCAGCCCAGAATTTCACACCACATTGGACTGAAATTTTCAAAAAGAATATAAAGTGTCAAAATTATTTTTAGTCAGAGCAAGAAGTATTATTTATACCTTGCTATAGTTTTTTATGAGAAAGTTTAACAAAAATCTAACTTGGAATAAAGTAAAATCTGAAAGTCAGATGCATTAAAGGTTCTTTCTTTCTGGGTCTGGTGCGTAGAGGTTATTCCTCCTAGTCATGGTCAGGTGATGTTCTGCTTTGCTTCATTTTCAAGACAGGGTTTCACTGTGCTGTTAGGGCTGGCCTTGAACTCACTACGTGCCACAGACTGGCCCTGAACTCTCAGTGATCTTCCTCCCTCAGCCTTCCAAAGACTGAGATTAAAGGGGTGCACCGTGGCACCTGGCTTTTGTGGAGGTGACATTTTAAACATAGACTCACAGGAAATGGGAATATGAACCACTGTGAACGCACAGCTCAGACACTTCATGAACACTCTAATAAAGGACCATGTCTACATGTCTGGGGAGGAAAAGAAGCTATCTTTATTCGGCAGGTGAAGAAATACATTCAAAGTCTTGCTTATAGTAAACACACAAGTCTAAAATTTGGTATGTGTCTAGTTGTCCCTCCAAAGCCTCCTGCATTTTTACGCGGGCCTTTTCTCAAGTAGCTGTATCTAGAGTTGTGATTGATCCGTGGTTCAGGGCTGGTACTGGGATTAAGAGTGGGTGATTGCTGGTTGGATTGGTACTGCCCCACCACAGTAAACGGGGTACAACACGAGGGTCAGAGAGAGGCTCCTGGATCTCACTTTCTCACTTGCCACTTCTGCTGTGTTGCACCGCCAGGAGCCACTGTTGCCCTCTGCCCTGCGCTATGCTGCCTCGGAGCCAAGTAGTCATCGACTAAACCTCTCAAACTGGGAGCTAAACCAACCTTCCTCCTTTATCTTTAGGCATTGTTTCTCAGCAAGAGGAAAAGCAGCTAATACGAGGTCCCCCAAAGCCTCGGGTGCTCATAGATGGGGCGGTGACTGCGTCGTGGGTGTGCGACGCTGGATCACGGCTGCCTAATACCGGATTAGTCCACAGTTGGGGTGTAGCTGAGTGTGACGGTGGAGAAGCCCTGCGGGAAGCCGTGGCCTGCCGCGGGCGTGGGCTGGATTAACACAGGCCCGTCCGCTGCCTCCATAGCTCTCACTTCCTGCCCGCCCAGCCCCGGGCATTGTCTCCTCCGCAGGTCCGCTCTGCGAGGCCGCCCTGCCTTGGAGCCGTCTGACCAGGGACTGAAACCTTTACCAACTGTGAGCCAAAAAGCATTTATTCCTCCTTCCTGTGGTGGATGTCAGGTATTGTGTCTCAGGGGTAAAAAAAAAAAGGTAGCTGAAATGATACCAAACGCAAGCGAAAGATCCTGAGTGCAATCTCCCGTACCACAAAAACAAAACAAACAAACAATAGCAGACAGCCAAAAATTAAAGGAGGAGGGTTAATGTGCTCACAGTTAGGAGAGGCCTCGGCTGCCAGCGTCGCATCTGGCTGCTAAGCCAGTACCACGTCTCCGTGGCTCAGGCACCTCGCCAGAGGCCCACCTCTCAGCATGTGCAGCTCGTGGCGACGCCTAGAGATAAGCCAGAACCTACCTACTTCAAACGTTTGAAGTGCTGTTCAGAAATTTAAAGAATTATCTCGGTCAGTACTTGACTGG
The DNA here is from genome assembly GCA_002564305.1 of Octomys mimax. Taxonomy (NCBI): domain Eukaryota; kingdom Metazoa; phylum Chordata; class Mammalia; order Rodentia; family Octodontidae; genus Octomys; species Octomys mimax. The sequence continues at coordinate 14,531 of NDGM011061767.1, forward strand.
ATTTACCAAATGGGGTCACATTTACAGTTAAACTTTTAAAAACATATTTATTTATTTATATCTCTTTATCCATCAACTTACCTATCTACCTTCCTATGCTACATTTATCTACACATACACACACGTGTGTGCTTAGGTCTATAACCAGGACACTAAATTCTTTGCAATCCATAAATGTTGCTAAGATCATATTGAGGAATTTTAATTATGAAACACTTTCATTGTTATTTTTCTATGCCGTATGTACCAGGAATGAAGACATTTTGATAATAAACAATTGTAGTGCTATATGTATCTTATCCATCTATCCAGTAATCATAGCCATCTGCAGAGTCAATTTTTTTTAACATATTACTACAGTTGACTGTCGTTTTATTAATGCTCTTGTGACCTTTAGGAAAGCAATACGTTGACAAATCTGATAAATGTGCTGTTTATTCTTTTATCATCAAAACATATTTCTGTAGACACATTTAATAGCTTTCTTGATTATCTAATATCTAAGTGATAAGTTGTGAAAATGATACAAATATTAAATAGCCACTTATGGATATATGTTCTTGGCGCTTTGTGATTGGCAGTGACACTGCAGGGATGCATCATCGATAATTATTTCTTATACAATTCACCCAGTTAGAAATTTACCAGAACAGTTCCATCATCATCATCATTATTATTATTATTATTATTATTATTATTATTTTCAAACTACAAATGTCTGGGAGATCATATTGAGGGCTTTACTTGTGGACCTAAGTGGAGTCATATACAACACATGAACCTTTCAAGTGTCCATCAGTATATTTATCCCACCAGTACTGCTGTTACTACACTCGCAGCTTTAGTACTTCCCTGTTAAAGATAAATTCCAAAATAATGTATAACACACCAAAGAATGCTGTGTTTTCCTCTCTCGAAGCATTTTACAGCTGGACTTCATCTCCTACGTGTCTGAGTTCTAGTTGCTAGAGTGTGAGGGGACAAGATGAGTACTACTCCTAGGATAAGACTTCTAAATGGGTGTTACGCCCTCTCTAAGCACTTGGTCTTCACCTGTCATATGTGGAGGAGACTGAAGGTGTCAGAGCAAGCAGATCCAAAGGAGTCAAGGAGCCAGGGTCCCTGAGTCACTGCTTGGGCAAGCGCTGCCTATCCAAGAACCTCCAGCTGGTAATGTATCCAAAAATACTCTACTCAAGATCCAAATGCTGTTTTGGATGGGCCATTATACTTCTCTGCTCATTGGTCATACCAGTTAGGGGAACAACAACTCTTGCCTCAAGTATCTTACAGCCTTCATAGTGAACACTTGGGAGATGACTTGAACCCATATGTAAAAGGAAGTCTATACTGTTGCTATGCATTAATAGGTTGAAAATAATCATATAACATATATTATTTGCTTTCAATCATGTCTCACAAAGTCACACTTTCTTCTGTTCTGCTTCATTTTAATCTTTTACTAAATCTGTAGACCGATTTGTGAAACATATAGCCATATGACACACAGCACAAGCAGGTCTGGCTTCCTCTGTGAAGGTGTCCAGTGGATAATATTTCTGAAAAGTGTCCCCAGACTTTCTGCCTCAAAACACTCCCAGTCTGCATTTTAAGCATATATGGTGCATCTTTCCACACAGAGCCTCAAGATCTCCCTCATAATCCCAGATATTTTATTTATCAAATGCCATTACATAAATGTACACAAGATAAGAAATGCCATGTTAACACATTTGGAAATGTTTTATAACAAAAGGCAGAAGATCTTTTTGTTTGATTGTTGCCTGAATGATACTAACCCTTTCTTTTGCCCTATATTACTCCAATATCCTGTCAAGTATGGTTGTTTCCAAAGTCTTCCATGAATATTTCCTAAGTAAAGAAACTAGTGGATATATCTTAATTCAAAATAGTTTTTAAAAATCATTCATGTTCACGGAAAACACATTTTACCCATAGGATAACTACTCAGATCCTCATTCAAGGACTGCTATGTTTACTGTACACAAACTTTAAGGAAGTAGTGGTATGGACTTACAGGAGAATAGAAAGAAGTTTTTAAAATCCCACAGAGTGAAGCATAAGGGATAGAAAAAAGGGGTAGGTGAAAATAGGAGTGCAGTTCTATAAAAATTTGAGAAAATTCAATGTAGGATTCAAGTATCCTTTTAATGCATTAGTCACCGAGGCTGATAATTATTCCTGTGCATTATCAGAAATATGATAACATTTAGAGGGTTTCCAACCAAAGCAATGTGTTCCCTTTCTGATATTTAAAGAAGGTCTCAGTCACAAGAAGAATACAACCCAAAGAAGTTTTTCAGAGTTTTATTCTCTTTATTTTTCCAGTGTCACTGAGAATGTTTTGCATAATTTTCATTATTGAACTATGCATGTATTTAGCTTCTTTGAATAATGGGTGAGGTGATCCAATAAAGTTTGATATTCCCTAAATTAATTTTAGAATTTGAACTACAGCTTAAGACAACTTAGTCCCCACTCCCATTGTACTGGGCTTGTGCTCATACTCCTTCTTTCCTTCTCTTGTGGCAGACACGGGGGAAAGAAGCATCCAGTGGTAGAAACATGAGCAACATGGTAAGTGACATGGCTAGAGAGAGTAAGTGCTTTCTGTATTCTACTAGAAATGTGCCCTAAAAAGTTTACCGTTTTCACTGATTGTATGACCCACACCACCAGAGCCAGACGCTTAACAATTACATTTGTAAAATGGTGACGCAAATCCTTACGGGGAAGTTGTACATGTTAAATTAGATAATGAATACAAAACAATTAACAGAGTATCTTAGGAGCTACTTATTATTTAAATTGTTTTGGTAATTTAACTTATTACATAAATTGTTTTAATTTCTTCCCAAGTATTGAGATCCATACATATTATGGCCACATATGTGATAAGATTAAAGTCACACATGTGGATTTAAAGCATTTTCTGATTAATTCCTCATGTAAAAGTAGTATGAGGATGATGTTAATAAGAACACTCAGTTTGTGTGGATTTGCTGAAGTGAGATTCAAATCAATTTAATGAGTTTAAGTTTGAAAAGCACCAACACGCCCTGAAAAATAATTATTAGGAATTTTCTTTATGGCACTAATTTTCCATTCAGATGAATGAGACTTAGTGAGGCTGTCATAATCATCTTGCAATGATATGAGTGGAAATTTTCCGAGATGATGTTATAATGATAAGGTAAAACACAGTGCTATGAATACCAGGGCGTAGTAAGAGGATAATAAAGAGTTTCTGTATTATAAGATGCTAACTAGGGATTACATCCATTGGAGATGTAATCCTAACATTACCTTTTTATTAATTCAGCTACATGGAGATAGATTCAGAATGGGAATTGAAATGCCAGTATCTGTAATTGAATATCAGTTTTTTACTTTCATCAATGAGTAAACAAACTCATTTCAGGAAAGAGCAAGATGAGTAAGAGGCTCTCGGGAGAGAATGACACCTGTGAACTCAGCACAGCATAATTTACAAGTTAATGGTAAGTCTACAAAGTAACATAAGAGGAATAGCCTGAGCAAAAGGTATAATCAAGGTACAAATGCAGACCTTCCCATTCTGCATAGTAACTTTGCTACTAAGATTAAATTGGATATTGTATGAGACATACATGGACTAGTCATTGACAATTAGCACTTGAACACACTGTTTTTTGGTTTGTATTACTTATTCACTGCACACACTCATTACATTGTCAGGCTCTGTACTCAATACCTGGCCAAGCCTGGGTAATACAATTTCATTTCAGTAACCATAGTTCTTGGTTAACACGGTTTAAGAGACATGCAGCTGTGGAGATTCCCATTCTCTTTTATGTCATGCTTGTCAGTAACACTGCAATGGCTTTCTTCAGTCTGTGCTCCTTACACTCATCATAAAACATCTAAAATAAGAGGAGGCACAGGGAAGAGAAATGGTCAGGACCATCACCTGAAAGTGCTTTGAATTTCTTCTGTTATAAAAACAAGGTTGCTTTTTTCACCCAGAGAACATAAACAGAACAAGAAAGAAATCAGCCAGGCAAGCGGAGAAAGATCAGCCTGGCAGCACTGCAAAAGCCACCAAGCAGAGCTGTCCAGGGCGAGTCACACTGTGGGCTACAGGAAGGTGGAGACTTAGAGTCCCCTACCGAACACTGCAGAATCAGTGCCACCGTTCACATTCAGTGCTCTGCTGATGGCATTCGAACGTATGATCACAGCACAGCATGATAATTATTTCCCAATTTCATAATCTGTCCACTTACTGTTAAAATTACTTCAGTTGTTAACACAACCAGCTTTACTTGGATTTAAGTTCCCTCATTTGTTATTGTTCACTGTCAGAGTTGTTGCTGCTGTTCCAATAATAATAATAATAATAATAATAATAATAATAATAATGATAATATTTTGAATCTAGAGAGATTTGTCTTTTTACTCTTAGGAATGACTTCCTAAGAAGAGACAAATATATATTTTCCTTTTTCTTTAGATACTAGCTTTTTATGTATAATATAATTATCTAAATGCAGATACACAAAAGAGCACAGAAGCTGCCAGCTAAAGGCGTGTTCTATTAAAATTAGAACTAGTGAGAGCCCTACCTCTTATCTCATAGTCAAAAAGATCTGGGGTTTAGATTGGATTTTTTACTGAAGTCTAACTTTTTATCTAAGGATTTCTAGGAAATTATAACCATATTGCTTCTTCCTAGGGAGACATTTTTAGGGTGGAAACACACAGAAGTAATTGTGATGCTATTGTGGAGTGGCATTAAAAACTACTTCTAAATACTCATTCACCTCCTATGCTGCAGGTGTGCTGGGCTGTAGAGAAGCACTTCTCTCCCTTGTAAATACAGGTGTGAGATGCATCCAAAATGCAGACCTTCCCTTTCAGCTCTTCTCTGTTCCATCCCTTGTCAATTTCATGCTGCCTACAGCAACAACATAACACCAAAAAAACCCCAGAAATGCTGTCACTGGAAGAACTTCATTTGACAAGGAAGAGTGGTAAGAATCAAAGGTAGCTCCTTACGGAGTTGTGAGCTCATGCAGGGGCCTCCAGGACTCATGCTGTGATTTGAGAAAGTGAATGAGTAGCCACCACATTACAGAGCAGAGGTATAGTGACATAGGTACATGAGACAGGTCACTTCCTCTACCTATCAACATGGACCAAGGTGCCCACTGAAGGCTTCATCAAGTTCTCGGGAAGGATCCCTGCAGGCCCAGAAAAGTGGTAGTGTCCAAAGAGCATATTCCTTAACTTCCCCACTTGCTGCAGTGAGAGTAAGGTGACATTTGTTTGGAAATCCCTTCCTAGCCTTTGTTCCCATAACCCAGCATTCATTTCCCTCTGCCTACATGAGTAGCTCCTTAGATAAACACTATGACTGCAACAAATCATGGAGTGCCAGGCCTTACCAGATGGTTACATAGAGTTAAAAATATATGCAAAAAGTTCTAAAGTAAAAATGGATAAAGATACAACTCTCACTAATTCTGAAAATTGCTTGCTATTACAGCCATACTGCTAGAAACACCGTTTTTAACTACACGAATCTTTGTTTCTGTCATCCTTCTCCGAAATCTTCTGCACTTCTCTGCTCATGAAATCTTTCTCATTTGTTAAGGGACAGCTAGTCTCATGATTTGCACGGACTCCTTGACAATTCATATGTAATGATTGGGCACTTTTCTGAAGTCCCTTTGTGGTTTTTTTTTTTTTTTCAATCATGACTATTTATGTTAGACCCTTTTTTCTTAAAAGGCTCTAGCTTTGAGATTAGAGTCTGCTTTTAAATTCTTTCTTCTGCTATGCTACAAGGATCTAGGCAAGACAGGAAACACCTTGTGAGGGCAGGTAACTTGGCATCTTCAGGCTAGGAGTGAATTATACACAGCTATAATCGGGATAGCCAATGAAGAGCATAATCGGAGGAAATTTTTTTCAGAAATTTCTTCCTTATTTTTTTTGTAAATGATTTTTATATCTTTCACAGGCTAATGATATTAATTAATGATATTAGACTGTGTAGACTTGAATCAGGACTCCTCTGGCTATTTACTCCATAGCTTTGGAGAATTTAATCACTTCCCTGTGCCTAGTTTCCCCAACTACAAAACAGAGTTAAAAAATGCCTTTAGCATCACCTTGACTATTAAGTAAATTGACATAAGCAGAGTAAAATAATTTAAGCAATGTCCCAAATATAGTCAGTCACCAGTCAACCCTGGATATTATTTTGTTGAGATTAAATCTTTTTAACTTAGTGTGGTAATAATTTTAGCAACTTTCACTCTGATTTCTTTCCATGTGGATATCATTTGCTGGAAGGCAGAAGCAGCCTTAGGCTGAAAGCCAGTATGGAGGAACTACACCCTCAGGGTGGCTATTAAGAAAATTGCATCCTCCAGTCCTTGGCCAGCACAGTAAGCTGAGACTCTCTGGGATAGTCAATGGTATTTCTGGATTTTGAATGCACTGGGAGATGACAGTTATCAACAAAACCTTAGGTATCTTTGGCAGGTGATGTCTAAGTACCTATTCAATCTGTGTGATTCAGCTTCTACATTAGGCGGCCATTGTAGGGAAGCAGCTAGCTCAGCCCCACAGCCTGCTACATTTCCTTGTCTTGCTCCAGTGCTTACTACCATCTGGGTTTCTGTTTTAACAGGAACCCAGTCTGAGGACTCATTACGTTGATTCTGGACTTTACAAGAGAGCAAAGTAAAATTCTATTCTTTTTAACTAATTGTCTAATTTTGGTTTTGTTTCTTGCAGCAGCTAATGTCATCCTAACTACTACACCCTCCATCAGTAAATTGGGGAGAAGCCTACCTAGGTCCATTTGACCAAAGTTTAATAACTAACCCATAATGTACCCAAGTTTCAGAAACAATAAGTGAATATGTGTGATCATAGTTTCGGTTTTTCAGTATTTTGATTCAAAAGAAACTGTTAAGCTGATACCACAGCTTGTTGTTTCAAATAGATCAGAAACTTAAACACTGTGGGTTCAAGAAGATGTAGCAGTTACAGCAGAGACTGATTTAGGATCTTTAAGATGCTTATTAAATACAATTCATTTTATGAGCAAAGAAAATGTGGGAGGAGACAATAACCTCTCTTGACATCATCATGACAAACCCCAAAAGTACATTAAGGAAAGATGCTGGGCTAGACCAGCGTACAGTGTTAAACACAGAATAGGCCAGTGTCACGATTTATATCTGAACATCTCCCCAAAGCCTCGCATACCCAGTGATGGGCTTGTAGAGGTCATTGCATGTGTGGGTACTACACGGACCGTGTTCCTCCATGGTGGGGAACGTCACTGGAGCACGGCCTGGGAGGGGCATCTTCCCGTCATGTCCCTCTGCACTCCCTGCTGCTGTCCTGGCTGCCAGGACATAAACAGTGTTCCTGTGCCCAGGCCTTTGCACTGTACTGGCCTCTACATAAGGACTTAAGCTAAAAATATGAGCCTCGCCTCCCTCTCCTCCTGTAAGTGCTGGCTGCCAGGAATTTTGCTCCAGTGAGGAGGAAGGTAACTAAGAGAGCCATGACAGAAATGATGACTTTACTTTGAGCATGTGAGTGGTAACTTTCTACCAAAGAATACCTAAACCTGCCTTTGAGTTCCTAAGGCTAGAGTAGGCTTTCAACATTTAGTATGTGTCACACATGTATTACTTTTAGTATCAGAATATTTAACCTTAAGACATTTTTAATTCTAGATGGTCCCTTCTCCCACCCACAAAATTCCATGCACTCCTAGGTGGGGCTTTTGAGATGTGATTAGAATACAGGGGCATGATACCCATCAGGGGACTGGTTGTAGATACATGTGATTGCAAGTGGAGGGCCATGGGGAGGGTCCCTGGGCTGGGGCCTGGGTCCAGCTCCCTCCGTCCTCTCTGATCCCTCACTCTACTTCCTGTCTGTGGTCTGAGGAGCAATTCTCCCCTGCCATACACCCAGCATTGGGACCAGCCTCTGGACCAAAACCTCTACAAATTCTGTGCCAAAATAAACCTTCTCTTCTTAGAACTATGGGCATCAAGGACTGTGTCCAAGTGACAAGTAACCAAGAAAAGACCTATCTAAGAAACTTTCAGTTTCGGCCTTTCTTCCATTGCTTGCTGAATCATGTATCATCAATAAAGCCAGGTATATTTGCTATAGTAACACAGTCAAAAACAAGGAAATCAGTGCTAATCCGTTTTTAACAAAGTGGCTACAAATCACACTTCTACTGGAGCACAGTGGCTACCTTGAGGGTAGCCGCTGTCAGCAGGCATCTAATATCTATAGATTTCAAGGAAAGAATACAAACGGAGACGTTCATGCACATGTCTCAAAATTTAACAGTTGTATATTCAGGCAATGAACTTCACAAGATCATTTAGAAATGATTTTACATACAGAAGACAACTAAATGTGTTATAGAAGTGACATTTTGGAACCCTCCTTGAAACATAATGAGGAAATAGTCAATGTTAATTATTATTATAGTTGTCAAGTACTACTACGGAATTTGGTACCGAGGATGGTTTCCTCTCCTGCAGAGCATTACTGGACAACCAATCAACGCCACGAATGGCTAGTGGGCCACAAGGCCTTTCTGGACCCTGGAGTGCTGTTCCTACTAATGAACCAGCACCCAAGAGGAAGTTATGCACAGTGTCAGACGGGAAATGTGTGTATGCCAAAGTGACTGCAACCGACAAAAGACTTTAGGAACTGGAGCTTCCAAGTGGTTAATTTTGAACTAAGCTTAAAAATGAGGATTCTATGGTAATTTATTTAAATGTTACATTTATATTTATGTATGATAAGTTAAGTGATATCTAAATGCTAAGGAAAGAGTTTAAAGAAAAAATGGTTAAAATCAGTAATTCTTATACTGTTGGAGTAATACCTCGGCTTAGTAATACTATCACTTAAAACTAATGGAGTCAATATATATATTTCTAGAAACAATCGACAATAACTCCTAAATTATGTTTATGCTTCCTAGCACTGCTAAAATTAATAGTCTTGTAAAATTCCTATTTTAAGAACATATTTTCAAGTACTAAAGACTCCACCATAAATTATTTTACATAAATAATTATTTAAAAAAATCAATGACTATTTTAAACTTTTGAAACTAAAAAAAAGACTTAAAGAAAGGTGCTTTAGAAGTGATTTGTGGAAAAAGTCACCCTTCTTTATATTACAATAATTTTTAAAGGACTGTCGATCCTATTAAAAATTTTAATTTAATTTTACAGGCTGTTACTCTATAAATAGAACGATCCATTTTAAATGGACAAGGTGAAGTATATAAATGATGTTATTAGTGTTGCTACTAACAAGTTTTGAACTATGCACATTTATACATAAATAGAACCAAACTAAGGAAGACATAAATCTAAGGGCAAGTGAATATTAGGGTGGAATGCCTATTATTTCCTTAGTTCAAAGTGGAATGTTTCAAAATAATTGAGGGATATTGACATCTTCCTGCACTATTTGTGAAAATACATCAGTAGATAATTAATTTAATTTTGCAAAGTCAGAAGTGATACTACGCACAGATTCATAGATTTAACTTTTTCCTTATAATACTGTAAGCTCGAAACTAATCCTTACCTCAGATGTCAAAAGAAATTGACACATTAGTTCAAAAACCTAAGCAGCTCTGCTTCAATATAAGAATAGAAGTACTTATAGAATAGAAAAAAGAAATATTATTTCCTCTCATTGTTATTAATTTGTTGACACTTGGCTACAGATGACATAATATTCAGAAACAGTTATTATTGTGAGAGGTGGTTACAAATTCCCAAAAGTGTTTTAAAACTTTTGAGCTCCTAAAATATTTTTATTAAAATAATATGTAGTACATTGTGCTACCTAACTGAACTTACTAGTTAAATTTGTCCATTGTTCTGGTAGAAATCTTAAAAGTATTGGAATCCTTTGCTGAGAATTTACATTTTTGTGGTAGTTTTAGGTCTAGCCTCATGAAGAGAAGAAAGGTGAGCAGTAATAAATTAACTACACAAGCAAGAGCAAAGGTTTAAGCCTAAGCAACTTGAGCTTATATGCCCATTAAAACATTTAACTCGCCACACATTTTCCTACTGCTAAGCTGGACTGCAGCCTAACAAAGCAGGAAATAGGGGAAAAAATGCAGTGTCCTACCTGCAATGCCTTCCATCATTGAAAACACTACTCTAGCTTGCTACCAGGCATGTTTGTAGAGAACTCAGCAGTTAACAAGGAATGGTAGTATTTTAGACTTAGAGTGAAAGCTATTAATAAACACACACACACACACACACACACACACACACACTTTGAAAACATTTGATTTTTGAAGTCATACAAAATGCTTTGTTTATGTGTCATAGTACTTAAAATTATAAAAATAGAATCACAATTTTGTTTTATGTATCATAAAATGAACATAAATAGATATTTTTAAAACTCATGATGGTGTGTGTGTGTGTGTGTGTGTGTGTGTGTACCTACCAACTGCTACACACTTGATCTTAGCCAAAGGCTGAGAAGCGATCCAACTGCTTTTCTAATGATTTTCAACCTTTTGAGGTTAGGTAGAGTGTCACACATATCTTCCTATTTATTGTCATTTCCAATCAACCCACCAAATATTTGACCCAATAATTTGTACAGTGTAAGTCATTAGTACCTTTCTGATGAAGAACTGAAATTATTTAAAAGACCAATTTGTGTATTTTGAATAGAAATCATTGAACTAGATAAAAATTAAATAGGTTTTCAAGGCCAACTTTGCTTGGAGCATCTTGTTCTGCTGCTTTCTCTGACAACTCGTTGGCCTCTTAAACTTAGACTTTGGGCTCTCCTTCATAACCACTCCATACCACGCTCTGACCAAATCCTGCAGAACAGCCCCTCACCGATGCTGGCAGCGCCAGCGTACAACACCCTTGACTGTTATCTTCACTGTCAACTCCACTGCATTGAGAAATACCTGGGAAATCACTGACACATGCTTTGGGGTGTGCTTGAGGGTCGTTACTGTCCAGAGACAGCTGGGATACGGACAGAAAAGAATCGGGCAGACCAGCTCTGACATGTGGGCAGAAACCTAGATTCAACAATGGTGGAAGAATGAGACCCACTTTGAGGACCTTTCCTGTCTCCTGACCGAGAGTAGAACTGCCTTGCACCACCACATGTGCCTTGGACCCACAAACAGCAAACAAAGTAACCAAGGATTTCTCTCTTTTCCTGAAGCACCTCAAACAAATCTTTCACATTCCTAGATTATGTCTACATTCAACTGAGGCTGAATGTAATGTAATCTACCTCATTACTCACAGCCAGCCCAGACACTTTCACTACCTTACCAATGCTCTGTGTGTTTCTCTCACGTCTACATCCCTTTTGGTTTTTGGTAGAATCCACTATATCCATTTAAAACTATTTCAATTTGATGATTGCCCAGAATAACTCACCTTCTGTGATCTGAGACTCAAAGAGATTTTTATGCTGGGCATCCAGAATTACATGCTAACTGCCTGTGCAAAAGAAGAATTCACAAAGCACATGAGATAAAACACATGCACTCACATATATTTTATTTGGTCTATACGATGTCTATTATTCAAAACAATGTTTATAAAATTTAACATCAAAAATTTCAGGTAAGAATGAAAATCTACAGTGTTTTATTTTTTTTTTCCTTTTTTAAATTTATGTATTTGGCACAACAGGTTGGACTCGTAGTGATCCTCCTGTTTTCAGCCTCCTCAGCACTGGGATTGCAGGTGTGCACCACCAATCCTGGTCTCCGTGGCCCGGTCAGCATGCCCAGGGCTGGGGCCAGAGAGGCATGTGGTGCCTGGGATGGAACTCAGGTCCTTGTGCCTGGGTGCTTAATCTGCTGAGCTACCACATGGCCTACCAGTGTTTCTTGAGGGAGCAAAATAATTTTCACTGTTGGCTGACATTCCTACATGCATCAGTGGGGAACAGCTGACTATCTATTTTTCAAGTGGGACCATAGACCATTAGGAAATTGTCACCCTTTCCAGCTTGCCTTAACACCTAAACCATTCCATTTTATGCCTTAGCATTGTCACCCATAGGTGATGTTAATATTTCCTGAACCTATGACTTAATCTTATGCAGCTTCACCTTACTCACAGTCAGAATCCTCTTTTTTTCTGTCTTCTACTTAATAAGAAATTCAGGGAACTGTGCTGGCTGAGCCCACTAGAGAGTTTACTGTCTGCTTTGATCACTTGGTGTGTATTACATTACACTAGGACAATTATATTTATTTTTCAAATTGGTTATAAACTCTTTGAATACAAAACTTCAATAATTTATGTCTTGGTAGCTTCAGAGTGTGTATCGTCTGAGTACGGTCCATTCATTTATCTGCTTATTTGAAGTTTACTGTGAATGGCAGGTTTGAAGGGTCTGGTTGCTGGGCCAGGTGTGAATTTGCACAGCCGTGATACTAACCCTGTGGAAGAATGAAGTGGTAGAACTCCAAGGTTGAGGCTAGACTAGATTGTGGGTAGGCACAATCTCAAAAACAAAACACATACACAGAGAGAAAGTGTTTTGTGCAAAGTGACAGATGTAAACTAGCTAAATTTAGCAACTGTGCAATTATTTGTATCCTGCCTATTCTTTATATTGTTTAGATTTTGGCCTCACCTTTGGGGATGTGAAAGTAATTATACAAAAATTGAAAGGATGGGTAATAAGTACAATGCATCATATCTTTTCTAAGAGGGCACTAGAGTTAAAATCTCCTTCCTAGGTTTTGTATAAACAACTCAGAACAACTGAGACTGAAGGGTACTGTGAAATGTCCTTCCTGGGCACAGCTGGGGGAGATAAAAGGCGAGAAGCTTCAGTTCTCTGCAGCCTATGCCCTTCTTTCAAACCAGGGCTTGCAGCCCTGTAAACTGCTATCCTGTGTACTGCCTTCCGCAAAGATTTGAAATTCATCAAACAGACAAAGTGTATATTTAATACTCACATGAGGGAATACAGAATGCCTTTCAATACATCAAACTCCTAAACCTTTTACATCCTTCATTTTTAAGCTACATGGATTTTGATTTGTACAATTTTAAAAATATTCTGAAGCCTAGTCAATCTAACAGTAAAAAGCACTGTTGCACAGTAAGAAATCAAGAAATACAATTCAGCAAACCTGGTATAGTTGGTCCCGAGGGAGGCTTTGTTCCAATTCGGTTTGTCATAGCTCAGATCCATCATGTCATGCTAGCCTAACTTACCACTACTGTCTTTCATTTTTCTCCCCCTTTTTGGCACACTCCAACTATTTTCTGTTAAACTAGTGCTGTCACAAGAAAACATATAAAAATGCTCTTTTGCAAACACACTGTTTGATTCTCTCCTGAACTCTCCGGAGCTACGAATTTCTCTCACTGTCTTCATCAGGGGTGAATGCTGACGGATCACTGAACCTTACTGTTGGTGGTGACAGGCGTGATGCTGTTTTGTGCAAGGTGGAAAAAACAATAATAAAATAGGTTTCTGTGTCTTGCATCTAGAAGGTCCTTCACTCAACAACAAAGGCTTATGTTCAAAGATGATTAGCTTAAAGGCATTTCAGTGATTTCTGATTGTAGCGGCAGTTGGGTGTCTTGCTACTGGGTGAAATATGTATTCCCCCGAGAACAAAGGCAGCCGCAATCCTCTTCTGCTGAGATGGCACCTTTAATAATTCCATGTATTTATCAGTATTTGTGTCAAGATCTTAGGGATTTTGCCCTTCAGGTGAAAACAAGAGTAGATGGTGTGGACAGGGTCTTAAGCAGTCCTCTAAGGTATCTGTAGAGAGAAAAAAAAATGTCCCAAGGTATTGAGGGAATGAATAGAATATATTCCTTTGGATGAAAATGTACACAGCACAGAAAAATACCTCCAAGGTTTCTACACAGAAGAGTGAATATCCCTTAGGTTATTCAGAGAGCCCCCCAAGATAAGCAATTGCTCAAAAAAAATCATACAGCATTGCTTTTTCAAGTTTCAATCAAGTAAAGCTAAAGAATCATATCTTTTAAAAAGTTAAAACTAAAAAAGTAAAGTTATTTTTCTTTTCAAATAAAATCTGCCAGCTCTGCATGTGCTGTTGCCATGGATTCTTCCTGCATAACCAGCCTGCGTGTTGTGTATGTCATTCCAGAAAGACAATGGCCAGCCTGCATGAGGAGGTGTGGGGTGTGCCCAAGACAATGGAGTATCCACACAGATGAGTGGTGGCCTGTGGCCTGTGGCCTGTGGCCCAGAACGACACCTGTCATTGTCGGAGGCCAATTTCTGTATTGCTCAATCATGTGGCATTTTTTTCCTTATGACTTGCGCTGTGTCTGGCTCTTCGCTCTTCTCATCAAATGAAAAGGGCCTTCTTGTGCTGTGTGCAAGGATGTATGAACCGTAGAGCCATCAGGGGATACCGGGGACTTAAAGATGTAAGCTTTCCAATAAAGACTTTGATACAACCTCTGAAGGTGGTAAACCCACAACATTCAGTCTGATGAAATGGAATGCTCAGTAGCCTTGAATTGACACAGAGGGTACAGACTTAAGGGCAAGTAAACTCTGGAACTCAGCCTCTCCTAGGGAATCAAACAGAGTGAAACTCTCAAACATTTCTTTAACTAAGACCAGACCAAGAGAATCCATCTTGTCTTCTTCTTTTGTTCTGGAAGTGAATTTTCAAGGGCATATCTGGAGAATTTCAAAGACCTATGTTCATGGTAAGGGGTTGACGTCATATAGCACAATTTCAAGAGCACAGTGAAATCAAACAGAAAATGAGAAAAAGAAAGTATGTCAGTAAAAAAAAAAAAAAAACTATAAGGAAGGATCATAAGATTAGGTGCAGTTTCTTCCAATGTCATCTGTGTGCTTGTTTTATTGAAGCCAAAAGCAGATGTCTTTCTAGTAACTAACATGCCTTATTCTTAAAATATTATATATTTATTCTAGGTAATATATATTTCAGCATTAGACAGAAAGCAAGCTATATACATGGATAGGTGCCTACAGTAATCAGGAGTAGATTTTTTGTGGTACAAATACCCAAAGTACATATTTGTTTGATTTATTACTTTCAAAACACAGGTCAATGTTGCTGGGGATACAGCTCAGTGACAGTGTATGTTTAACATGCATGAGGCGCTGGGTTTAATCCTCAGCAGCAACAATGAATTCTTTCCATGGAACTCAGAACTCCTAATGTGTATCTACACCTCAGGATATACTGTATGTACATACCTGATGATATATTTTTTAATGAAATAAAAGCCAAATATTGTTATATCTATTCATTTCTATCACATTAAAATCTTTCATTCCTTTATGGTTATCTGGATTCTACCTTTCTTATTTCTGTTTTAGAGCCCATCCCAATATTTCTGTAGAGAAATGAAAAGGAGCAGTGTATTCAGTTCTAGAGGAACTTATTTCTACATATATCATGTTTGTGCACATACATGCAGACACATAAGAACAAAAACATGACTTCATGTCATATTTATGCTATGCTCAGATAAAGGTGGGAAATCAAAAAGGTAAAATTAAAAATTAAAATGATCACATTTCCATTGTCCTCTTGTACATATATAAGACAGAGATCTGCTTGGAGGTTGGCAAAGCACATTGTGCTTTCTTAGAGCCCTAAGGGTTGGCATTAAGGAAGCCAGAGCCTCAGGCCTTAGTTCTGCCAACGTCTCTTGATTTGTGGTGAGAAAGATGACTGCTCATTCATTTGAGATTCTTCTAATTGTTAAACATGTACTATCACCACTTTTTGCTGAAGGGCATTATATGAGTTAAAAGTTATGTTACATATGAAAGCACTTTGTAAATTCAAATACATTCAGCAAGTGTAAATGAGAAAGATTAAATCACAGCGCTGAGATTTTATTCAAAAAGTTATGGGATATTTGGAGTAGACATTGTTTTCTTTCAGAATTTTGTGCATCATGAATTTTCATTTCAAATTTTAGAGCATTTGACTAAAGTCAACATTTAAAAATATTGTATCCATGGAAAATTATTTTATCCACACTTAAAGGGTACATAATGGTTTGATGTTTCAGTTTTCATGACAACTTAAGTCTTGCTCAAACACACCGAAGATAGAGTTTTATTAAGACTGGCAAGAATGATATCAACATGCATTCATGGACTGATTCCAGCTATTTGGAATATGTAGCTCTCACTCTAAATATAGTTTTCTTTAGTCTTCTTAAATGCTTATGCTGAAATCTGAAGTACAAAAGCCTGATATTATATTAATATGAATTTAGTTTCTAAATTTAAAGAAATATGCCTTTTCCTCATAGAATATTAAATGTTATCTAATTTAAATAGTAAGCACATATAAGTCCATGCAACTCAAAATATTCAAAAGCCTTTACGGTATTCAAAAGCCTTTAGAGGTTGAGACAGAGACGTATACTATGCTGATGATAGGAGGCAATCCTGTGATGAGTGCTCTTAAGATATCAAAAAGGTATAAAAACAAAATTAAATACATATGAATTTCCTCAAGTAGTTACCTACACAAAAATAAAAAAATCATACCTCTACACTTGAGGTTTTTATTTTTAACATAATGCTCATTGAGAAAATTTTGGTCCATACATGTACTTTTATCCTTATGATATTTTTAATTAAATGAATTGTCCTCCTCTTCTAGGTAAAGAGACTGTTGAAAGGTAAAAGAATTTTTCTACAGCAAACATTTAAAAAGTATTTTTTATTTATTGTCTGCCAACAAATTTATAGTTAACATGAATTTTGAATTGATACTTTAGTGTTTTTATATAATCTTAAAGCTTTATTATGAATATATTTTTCATTTCCTATATTTAAAAACACCCCTTACAATATATTGAAGAAATATTGAACTATTTCTTTTCTTTCTTTCTTTCTTTTTTTCCAGAAATGGGGATTGAACTCAAGATCTT